>OZ023211.1:1554883-1584883 GCA_963995525.1 Escarpia spicata
TGTCGGGGCGTGTTGGCGCACCTCGTCGCTGACGATATATATCGTATTCAGACTGTTGTGTAATGATTATTAACTGTATGTGCGACTCTTGTAAGGCTATGCCATGTTCATGTGGAAATACGTCTTCATACGCAGTTTTTGGAAGAAGCGAAAACGGCAGAGTTGACAACAGGCGGCGGGTGTTGGGGAGGGTGGGGGAGGGGGTGGATCCACCGTGGCAGACCATGAGAGTGGGAGTTGAAAATGACGATAACAAGAGTTGGACAGGAGTCACGAAAACACGACCAAGACTGTTTTGGTCATATATCTATTTACAACCGAACTTACTATATAAGACGTGTCATATAATGTATTTCATCATATATAATAACGTTGCCTTCAAAGTATGTAACTAGTTATATTATAATTAAATTCAGCCTAATGAAATGTACGTCAACATGAATTGTTTCAGTGCGAAAATATCAACACGATACAATATCCTTATCAACAACATGTAGAGATTCGTTTGCGATTTAACAAATTTCCGTTTGCATAATTTCGGCTATACCGTACTGCTGTACTGCACGACGCATAATATGCGTCGTGCAGTATGTTCTGTATGGTTAATTTTGCTCCATATATCGTAAAAGTCTTTTGTTCTGCGTGTTTCTATATTCTGTATTGTCATTGCTAATCATTGTGCTGCAATGTTGTCACTTTGTCGTTACTTCTAAATTATTTAACCCCTTCATACATGTGCGGATCTTGGATATGTTTGGGGTTCATTCGAACCCTCTCTTTCTCTCGAGCCCCCACTTACTTAATCCGCCTAAACATTACGTATGCCCGTCTTACACGGTCAGTGCAATTTGTGTGTACATTAAAAAGTAACCATGTAACGACACACGATGCCTTTCGGTGGCTATAAGTAGAGTCCATGCATGCTTATCCCCTCCAGCAAGTCTTGGATCCGCCCCGGGCTTTCAGTAATTCCCATGCGGATTAGGCCTTGCCCCATTATATTCAAGGAAAGGTTACATATGACATTACCAGTGCGTCGTTGTTTCGAGCACTCGAAGGTCGGCTTGCCCCAGTCGACGAGGTACCTTAGGTAACGTTGTTTACGCAAGTTTTCAGGCGACTGTTGCGTTGCGACTTTAACCTCCTCTCCTCCTGTCGAGACGGACACAAAGGCACGGCCGATGCACTGACATATGTTTGAGAAACTACTCAACTCGTTCGGTGTTTCTAATTCGCGCTAATTAAGTTGTTGTTGTCGCTGATTGAGCTCTATGTTGGGATGTCAACCTTGCACAAAGTCCGACGGTTGTTTGGTGTTGACGCGTCTCCTTTGCCCGGTCGGTCTGTCCGTGAAAGACAGGCGAGGTCCACTCGCCAAGTCGGCTCACACAAAGGCTCCAGAAACAAACACAAACATACAAGGGTCGCACTGACGTTCATATATCGGAATTGGCAGTGTTTACAGTGAGTATTATTACACGGAACATCAATGCTGCAGCAGCAAACAAACAACACACGGTATGAAAGTAAGGCTGACTGCGTGTAGGAACATTTGTTGTAATGTGATAAGTATTGTTTGCAAAACGAAGTTACCAGATACGTGTATATTAAAGTTATATATATATATATATATATACACACATATATATGTATGTATATATGATATTCATAGACACACGCACGCACGCACGCACGCACGCACGCTCATATATCAAACGAAGAAGACAATAAAGGTTTTGTTTGTATCATTGCAATGACGTAGTATTGTCGTGATTATTGAGGAGAAAACATGTCACTTATATATATATATATAATTATATATGTTTATATATATATATATATATATATAATTATATATATATATATATAATTATATATATATATATATATACATGCTTTTGTCGTAGTTGAAGCAATATTAGTCGTTGTTTTACTCAGACAGTAGTATACTATCGTCATCGTCGTCGTTAGACTTAGATATGACTTGATAATTATTATTTGGCTACGCATAATGTTTCAGGTCATATATAATCCCCAATAATCCGACGATACTAGTATTTGATAATTGGTCATGTTTCACAGATCCCGTCAGGTCACATATAATCCCCAGTTGGTCGGTTCTGGAATGCCACAACTCTACCGGCGGCCGATGCTGTATTAATCAGCTACTGTTTGTTTACTCTACGGAACAATCGCGTCTTTCCATCGCTCCATTGTCGCTAATACAGCGCTGATGTCGCCCAGCCATTTGCTAATCAGCCTAATTTGACGCCCTTTGAAGTGGCCGCTCCATTTTGCGCCAAGCCGACAGTTATACCGGGCGCCGTCATTAATTTGCTTTCATGTCGCTGATCTTTCGCGCGCACATGAAACGACTCAGACCTTGCTCGATGCACTCATAATTAGGAGAGCTCGGATTGTATTAGGTATAATGTCGACCCCGGCATAAACAGGACACCAGACCTCCCTCGCAGCTTGTCTAATTACACTCGACATGGAATAGTATCAATAGTTGCAAAAGGTTTCGTTTCGCACAGTTTGCACACGAACACGAGTATCGTTGCTGGAGAACCGAATCCCCGCGGAGACGAACAAGTTCCCACGCCGGGCAAGACGCTGACGTCATAAGTGAGAGTTATATATAGGACATGTTGCGGCAGATCAGAGCTCAATTAATTTCCCACCATACAGAACAGTAGCATCGCGTTTTTCCATGTTTCAAAGTTCGATCGGTTTTATTGTAAAATTATAGTAAATAGCGTAAACTATATCCCTCATAGTGACCAAACCAAATCCATGTTAATGAACCATAATAAACTATTTTCCCGATAGTGACCGACCAGATGCATGTTAATGAACCATCATAAACCATTTTTCCGATAGTGACCAACCAAATGCACGTTAATGAACCATAATAAACTATTTTCCCCATAGTGACCGACCAAATGCATGTTTAATGAACCATAATAAACTATTTTCCCCATAGTGACCAACCAAATGCATGTTAATGAACCAAAATAAACTATATCCCCCATAGTGACGGACCAAATGCATGTTAATGAACCATAATAATATATATACTATATGAAAATAAAAATTAAACAATTAAATTGTTAACAGTAACATGACTATCACAAAACGTGTACGTTACGTCTTAGATTGTATGATGTAGCAAAAAAACACGTTATAATTAAAATAATTTAATTTGGAAAGGTCATTCTCGGCAAACCTAATTTAATAGGTTTTTGAATTTATATACAAAATGCGCCAGGTTTGTTGATATATTTGGAACAGTCGGTTCTAAAGTTACTATGCGGTTTTGGTTGAACTGTGCTAACTAAGGAGACATTTAAAATAAAATGCCACCCCAAAAAACTCTCTCAATCATAGGACATTGATACTTTTACACCACTTTTGATTTGGTTCGACCCATCCCTTCAATTTACATCACCTCTTACCACAAACGCGCGCGCTCCATTGCACGGCGAGTGACAATTTGTAAAGTTAACTCGTCAAGCATGGTAAAAACGTCATGAATTGTATATATCGTATTTCTCGTAATGTCAATTGCATTATGTTCTATGCCGCAGATGCGTTCACCGGACATGAATATGCAACCAATAAGGATCAACGACACGATTTAAATATAGCTCTACAGTTAACAATTAAGATTGTCATCCAAAGTAAAAATCCATAATTATTTATGTGACAACAGAACAAAGACGCAGTTGTCTTAAGGGGTGTTTTTCTTCCATAAATATTATGTAAATTGCTGTTGTGAAATACATTGTGTATGTCAATTTAAGGACGAACAACACGATTTGACTAACTGTAGTTAATAATTAAGATTGTCATCTACAATGAAAAACCTTTATGCTTGTGACAATAGGACGAAGATGCAATTGGCTTAACGAGCATCCATCAATATTACATAACTTGCCGTTGTGAGATAATGTCAGTTTTGTTTTTAAATATATTCACACATTTATTTTACAGTATGTATAGCACGTGTATTATAATTGTTTCATTTATTTATAAAAAAAACACTTATACTCAACATGCACTGTTTTTAAAATTGTTTAGTTTTGTTTATCTTTCTTAAGTTTGATAAACAATAATTTGACACTAAAATTATTAGACGTTTTAACATATGATTGCCAATTTTGTGAAAGGTACACAATGCCTATATGTTACCATTGTTAATTTTTACATACATTTTGTACGAGTTCATGCTTATTAAATAATACAATATTGTACAAAATAAAATATATATTTATAAACAAAAACTATTCGGTGCATTGAATTGTTCAGTGAATCAAGAAGGTCATATTATGACGAAACACGATTTAAATATGCAGTTTGAACTAAATGCAAAATGGACAGCAAACAAAATGAATGATGAATTATGCAGCTGTGGCGGGAAGAGCGCGGCATCGTATAGGTTGATGACGTGTGCAGATGAACAGGGCGTATACGTCATCTGTGTCTGGGATGAATATGATATCATACCTTTGTGTAAACAGTGGGTGAATATTATCTAAGGGTGTGTATGTGTAAATGAATGATGATATCATACATTTGTGTAAACAGTGGGTGAATATTATCTAAGGGTGTGCATGTGTAAATGTATTACGGCGCCTTAGCCAATGTGTAGAGTGAAATCAGTTGGCCTGAGTTGCCTGCTCCAGTTCGGCTATTGTGATGTTCGGAAGTCCTAAATAAAAAATATTATAGCAGAGTTCAAAAACACAAAACGCCCAACATGACATGTGAAATTCCATACGTTTCCTAAATCTCATAATCTTACAAATATCTTCTGTTATATACATATTATTAGTTGAAGCTGTCGTGTGCTCGGGGTATGCTGGTTAAACATAAGCAACGCATCGGTATATATATTATGGCAAAACCTAATGTGTGGTGTGTGTGTGTGTGTGTGTGTGTGTGTGTGTGTGTGTGTGTGTGTGTGTGTGTGTGTGAGTGTGTGTGTGTGTGTGTGTGTGTGTGAGTGTGTGAGTGTGTGTGTGTGTGTGTGAGTGTGTGAGTGTGTGTGTGTGTGTGTGTGTGTGTGTGTGTGAGTGTGTGTGTGTGTGTGTGTGTGTGTGTGTGTGTGTGTGAGTGTGTGTGTGTGTGTGTGTGTGTGTGTGTGTGTGTGTGTGTGTGTGTGTGTGTGTGTGTGTGTGTGTGTGTGTGTGTGTGTGTGTGTGTGTGTGTGTGTGTGTGTGTGTGTGTGTGTGTGTGTGTGTGTGTGTGTGTGTGTGTGTGTGTACATATATACGGGGTATGTTGGTTAAACCCAGAGTACGCATCAGTGTATATAATGTGGCAAAATCTAATGTGTGTGATATACACACATTAGGTTTTGCCACATTATATACACCGATGCGTACTCTGGGTTTAACCAACATACCCCGTGCACGCGACAGCTTCAACTAATAATTGGCCGCAGCCGGCAAGCCGCCGCCACGATTAAACACTCCCGCACTCACTAACGTATCGATTGTACGCCGATATACACCCCATGCTGTACATTACACCTGTGTGTTAGATTTATTGCCGTGTGTATATTACCAACCTAATGCGAACCCACTGATGAAAATAGGCATATAACTTACGGCGCGTAGTTAAAACGTCACAAATATGAGGTCTCACACCTAATTATGGAGTCGCCGATCAATGGCGGACGGAAGGTAAACTTCGCGATGATCCAAACTCAACACCATGCATGAGTGTTAGTTTAAATATAAAATTTTAAGTTAGAGTATTTTCGTGTATGGCTGTCCTTAGTAGGTTTCGCAACCGCGACAAATTAAATTAACTGAGTGGCACTAATTATGTAGTTCGTTAAATAATGCTATTTTAACGATGTTAGTTTATTGGTGTTGCTAATATTATATCAAATTTGTCATTATTATTATTACATTTATTAGATATTACTGTGTATCGTTAGTAATGTCTTTAGCATGTTGGTAATATTTTGCTACGATAGTATTACTGTTCATACAATTAACGTAGACTAACAATTATTAATAAAATTCGTTACATAACAAATTTCACGATTCGGAAAAACACCGATTAAAATATGAGCAATAATAAGCACCTGGCCTTGTTACAACGATGTTATATTATTTAATATATTCCGGAGTTCTGCGAAACTCGAGTCGGCGCGGTTTCCTTCAGTGCAACTCTCAGAACGCTTCGGTTGTAGTTGCAATTAACACAGCCCAAATCTCTCACGCGCCGATAGTATTCAGACTTGCCATTATACAACAATAAGAAGGCGAAAGTACAGACGCGAAAATATCATCGAAGATATGATCAGTTCGCATTTAAGCCGCGTTCTTATCGTCCGTAGACTTAACCGTCGCCTCCCCGCCACGGCGGCCGGCGCTGACCGTGATTGGCAGGCGGCGAGAGCAAGACCGCTCAATAGGCGCCGTCTCGACCAATGAGCGCGGGCGGGCGAGGCCTGGCAGTCGGGCGCACTTCGATAGACGAACTGTCAGGTTATGCCGCCCGACTAATAACGGGCACAGCGCGGTGTGTATGGCTCCTCCCCGTCAGTTAACGCTAATAGTGTTGATTATCCGCCAGCGACGAGCCATAGATATCTGCGTCGAGACGGGCGTCTGTGAAAAGTGTTTGTGTTTACGGCGACGACGACGAGGTGTGTTAGCCCGTGTGTTAACCCGTGTGTCAGCCCGCTACGGCCGCGTACGACGATCACCCCGCGCCGAGACTCGAACGTCGTGCACACAGCGGCGGTGTCCGTCGACGGACATGTGTCAGGGATAGACCCGCTGGCCAGGACGGGAAAAGGACGAAGAAGAAGGTGAGATCCGACGGACACTGACAGATGATGTTTCACTCGATGCCTCCGCTGCCGACTCTCAACTTCACGCCGCAGCAGGTGGCCCAGGTGTGCGAGACCTTGGAGGAGAGCGGGGACATAGAGCGCCTCGGTCGCTTCCTTTGGTCGCTGCCCGTCAACCCGACGGCGTGCGAGACCCTCAACAGGCATGAATCGGTGCTGCGGGCTCGCTCGCTAGTGGCCTTCCACACCGGCAACTTCAAGGACTTGTACCAGATCCTCGAGAACCACAAGTTCACGAAGGACTCGCACGCCAAGCTGCAGGCGATGTGGCTAGAGGCTCATTACCAGGAAGCCGAACGATTGCGGGGTCGACCGCTCGGTCCCGTCGACAAGTACCGGGTCCGTAAGAAGTTCCCGCTGCCGAGGACCATCTGGGACGGCGAACAGAAGACACACTGCTTCAAGGAGCGCACGCGGAACCTGCTGCGGGAGTGGTACCTGCAGGATCCCTATCCCAACCCCGCCAAGAAACGGGAGCTCGCCCAGGCGACGGGACTGACTCCCACGCAGGTGGGAAACTGGTTCAAGAACCGGCGACAACGCGACAGAGCGGCCGCCGCGAAAAACAGGTAACTATCTACCACCCGTCCTGTTGTGTCCTACATACGACAGGTCTGTTCGTTACGACCCGTCCTACTGCATCGTATATCTCCCGTGATTGTTCGTTACGACCCGTCCTACTGCCTCAAATATATCCCATGTTTGTTCGTAGCGTTTTTGTTTGAACGATCTTAGACGGTGTGATTTCGCCGACAATCGTGTCAGTCTCATCAGTATGTCCATTCTTGTATATATATATTTAGTTACTTGATGTACATTTGCATCCTTTTCATGGGAACAAAAATATAACAACATGGCACATTACTTGGAAAAATGTGGAACTGACGAACATAGCATTTATGCAAATACACATTTTATAGTATAGACACAGCTTAGCTTTAGAAGAACATATATCAGTGTGCGGAACAAAATATCTCAGTAACGGAAGTTTTCACTTTGAGCTCGGAATTCGGGAAAAGTATTCTATCTATATTTGTCTTTTATACAACACATTAAATTAAATATATTAAGAAACACATATTTGGAAGGATATACAGTTAAAAAATTACTAGGATTTTAAAAAGAGTAAGGTACTACATCATATCCCCAAGTACGCAGGACGGCTATCGCTTGTGAACAACATTAGATGATTCGGGGAGCATGTTTATCTAAAAATGTTCCATGCATTATTGCATGAATAATTTACTGAATTTCTCTGCTATTGTTGACACAACGCACCGTTTTAATGTACACCGCACCAGATATCTCTGCACTGTTTTTTTCATAACAAACATAAAACCAACGTGTGCACAATTGTTGAATTGTGCAGATATTTTTGGCCTCATTTCCCAGAAAAAAGTAATGATTTTATCGCACGAGTCTAGTTATGTCGTCATTTGTAATGCAGTTACTGTCGATAACGCCATCCATTGATATGGCAATGCAAATAATCCATATATCGATACAATTGTATGCGAATTACACGCCAGAACGTTATGCAATTTAGAAGAATCTCAACTAAAACTAAAACACAAACATCATGTGCACACAGTTTATAATGAATTTATTGTCCACGACGCCTGTATTCATCACAAGATAAATCTTCGAAATTACTTTCTACATGCTGGAACTAACTGGTAGAATAAGACCTAACTTAAATTATGAATTTGTTGCCGTTGCACGTACAACTATTGTATTTGTGTAAGGATATAATTAAGAGTTTTACTGAATACTATGTAAAACTAATTTCATATGTAATATTTATCTTTGTGCTGCGTCATAGTTCGTAATACATTTATTATGTAACGATTAGTTCCCGAATTGAGAGTACGATGAGTAACTAATTTGTGTTGCTGAGGAACGGTTTTGCAACTGTTTTATGAAATCGAAACTGAACAACATAATTTTATTTCCGTAACAAACAATTATAGTTATTGCATACTCTCTAAAATAAATACATGACTTCTATTGTATATGACTTGCCACAATATAATATATATATATATACATACTGTGTATATACATTTTATATAAGACAAATCCATATATAATATATTTATATATATATATATATATAAATATACATATATATATATAAGACAAATCCATATATAATATATATATATAAATAAATATATATATATACAGGAGTTTACCTGGATGTTTGTGTTCAAGGGTCCTCGGGATCCCCAGCCGTGGTGATGACAGTAGCAACGGAATAGCCAATAGGCAGCAGATGGAAATGCGCGTTACTTTGTGGATAGTTAATTGTGACTTATAGAATCCGGGCCCACCCCGATTTCGGCATTATGACAGTTATGCCTAAATGTTGTACCTTAACGCGTTTATTACTTCATTCCACATCGTTTCATGAATATAATGTCCCAAATAGCGCTCGTTCAGGTTTGAATCAGTGTGCGCCGCTGCGGTCGCGGGTTACTGCACGCCGCACTTGAAACAAGCAATATTAATGAACTTCGCATGTTGACGAAAGCCGGAGCGCTGTTTGGGCCTCAAAAGCTCCCTCAAATCAATATTTTATAACAATGTACTGTTTATCTGAAACAATGTGGAATGGTGGCATAACACACTGAGGTAACAAATCGGTTCGATGAGCGACTGGCGCGGTCGGCCCCGGGATGGGAGTCGAGGTCGGAGTGCTTACACTCTCTGTTATTACATTTGTCACCGTACGGTCCATCATTTGTTTCGTGATAACGAACGGTTAGTTATGCAAAATAATGTTCGTAAGTCGCTTTGTTTTTCATCGCTGCAGCTCTAATAAATTAGGAAGTCTTAAAACGTACAGCGACTGCGCTCAAACGCTGAAGTCTGAACGGACATGCGCACGGATTGGAATGATATTCTGGTTCGCGAATCAGTCCCCAAAGACGCTCCGCAAAACTACGTGCAGGGCGGCGCCACCTGGAGGATTAGGCACCCTTCAGAATCGGGAAGCACATGCCTACGGGAATGGTTATTCGGAAGGACTCGTGAACAGAAATACCAAACGAACTGATTCGGTAATAAACTACCAAGTTCAAAGCATATTCAATATATATTTATGTTATATGTCATAGACACGGATGCGTCCCGTGGGATTATTTTGCACGCGTCCGGGTACTGTTTCAATGCGTATAGGACGCAGTATCTTGCGTCCCGTAAACCCCTGATATATATACATGTATATATATATATATATATATTATATGTATAAGATAAATCCACATATATCTGTATATCATTCCAGGTATAAAATGTTATTATATATAATGATATAATTATATATACATGAATTATAATATATATATATATACACACTGTATATATATATATGTATATATATATATATAGACTGTATATGTATATATATACATATATATATATATAATTACATTTATACATGTATATATATATATACATGTATATATTACGTCACTTCTCAGAAAAGGCCATTGAAAACGGCCATAATCTGTTTGATTTTCCCATTGAAACTCTTTAAAGTACATCTGTACAATGGTCTCTCCTGTGCTCAGTAATAAGGCCATTCTTACTTGTTTAGAATGGCCATCAATCTCCCTCAGCAGCGACCAATGATCACTTAAAACGTAACATCTTGAGTTATTACAGACTATCGCGACAAATCAATCTAATGCCAATACACACACACACACACACACACACACACACACACACACACACACACACACACACACACACACACACACACACACACACACACACACACACACACACACACACACACACACACACACACACACACACACACACACACACACACACACACACACACACACACACACACACACTTTTCTATTGGAAAATATTTGGGAGCACGCAATAATTATAATTGTATAAATACTTAGTTCAGTTACGACTGCACAAAGCTGCTAAGCCCGTCTATATTATACTTTGTTAAACTGTCTCGTACAATCGATGTTCCTATATATATATATATACACACATATATATATATATGTGTGTGTGTGCGTGTGTGTGTAATTATATATTATAATTAAATACCGACACACGCACACACACACACACACACACACACACACACACACACACACACACACACACACACACACACACACACACACACACACACACACACACACACACACACACACACATATATATAATATATACATACATACATATTTTCATACATACACACACATGCACATAAGTCAATATTAGTTATATCCTCGCTGGTGTATTAATAACATCATTTATAAAGTAGACTTAGATTGTTTAAAATCACTTCGTGTAACAGGTATTTTTGCGTCCAATGTGACGTTCGATACATATCATTGTCATCTTTATTTGTGGTAGTTTATTACTTTGGCGTTAGAGTCTTAACAAACACGTCATTTCCTTAAACAAATAATGTTTAGGATCGTTCAACTATCACAAATAGGATACAGTATAATTTAAGTTTTACGTCAAAATATAGAGCGGCGATAACTAGACGTAGCTGAGGCAGACCAACGCGTCGACCCGGTGGACATAGAGCAATCAGACTCGCCGGGATTACAACGTTTATATATCTTTAGTGCGTCGTTCGGTGATCCCTTAACTAAACCGACCCAGCGGGTAGCGATCCAGCTTTAGAAATCATTTAATCAGCTATTTCGTGCGAGTGCCCGCGACGCGTTTCGGTTGCATGCAACTGTCAGAACATTACGCCCTTCAATGGCGCACTCGACGCCGTACAATGGCGTCTAAGTCGATTACAGTGGGCAGAGATCTTCGCAAGTCGATCATTTTCCGAGCCGCTACACCAGGCAACGTCCAACGGCCGAGTCGACTCAGTGCCGTGGACGGGTCACAAAGATGATGGGAGATGGGAGATGACAATTCGACTCGAGTACGTCCTCAGTCGTCAATTTGAGCGTCTCACGCGATCCGTTACAGAGGCTCCGGCAGCCGTCATGTAGCGCACAATAGGTGTGGACGTTCCACTTGTTCGCGGATCCGCGTTTAAATTGTTCAAAACGAGCCACTTGTGCTAACGAACGAATAACAAAGCCGCCCCCCGCGAATCGATGACGAATGCGCGACGTCGCAGCCTTTCAGCACAGCGCAGATCAAATTAAAAGCGAGTTTATTATTCCGGCAACACGGCGTAACGAGCTTTTGTTGCCGAGTGCTCGCGATGTCGGCGCGCTGTCCGTATGATGCACGGTGCCCGCCTAGCATCTTGACAAGTACCTGATTAGATCATCGGGTTTTCTGCAATCAAACTCCGCGCGAATTCAATCAGCTTTCCAGAAAAACACCATATTTGCATCAACCTCAAAAACTCAGCAGCTGTTAACAAGGTATCTTACGGACTAATGGTGACTCTTCATATAACGATATATATAGCCACTCGATAAAAAATATAAAGCAATATTAATTACACCTGACGTTTTTAGTTCTCTTAAATGTTTGCCATCCATTTAGTATTTAAAAACACTTGTAGAATTGTAATAGAGCAACCGCAGCACATATGCCGTTTACCATAACGAGCGTGAGCCATACAGCAATTTAAATGCTCTAATATATCTGTATTGACATCCTGCTTTCGTGTCAAGGAGGATTTTTCCCTAAATTTTTTCTACCCACTTTTACTTTTTCCCACTGACCCTTGTAATTTTGCAGTCACGTTCGTGACACTTCCTGTGCAGCCTCCAGCCATTCTGGTCGCTTTCTTCGCACAAGACAAAAGGTTTCATATTTCCACACGCAATTGTTATCTCTCGGATTGATAGACAGCGGGCGTTGGACACGTAATACGCACAGGCCAGCTGTATAGTGTGACACGGAACTCAATAGAAACTACCTTCGTCCAAGCGTGTTGTTGGCATACCTTGCGCTTAAAATAGACCTTGCAATCTATCAAAGCATACTTTACAATACAACATTACACGTCTAACAAGGTTTAACAAGACAGCAATTCAGAACAAAAAGCCCAACCAGGAAGCTTTTGGCTTACGAGAGTCAAAAATAATTTATATCCATGTCTACTCCGCCCTTCGGAGATATGTGTCCATCTTTTTAAAACAAGAAATATCTTTATACAGTTGATGCCAGAGCCAATCCTGATGTGAACTATAGCAGTATATGGATAAGTAATAATACAATAACATTATCTTGTCGCTGTCAATCCCAATAATTGTATGTTGAGTTGGATGCGTACATGCATGCGCGTGCATGTGCGTGTTTTTTTTTGCTTGTGTGTGTGTGCGTTGCCTGCGTGCGTGTGTGCGTGTTTGAGTGTGTGTGTGAGTGTGGGCGCGCGCGCGCGTGCGTATCTGTGTGCGTGCGCATGCATGCGAGTCTATCTTCCCCTCACGCCCCTCTGCGCCTATCCCTAATAATCGTGCGCCTTTTACCGACATTACGCGTCCGCCACCGTCTGTGCTGTGCTCGTAGCCGTCTCCCGACCATTGACGTTGTCTCGTGATAATTCGCTGGGCGTTAAACGAGCTGTGTGCAATCTATAATGGGGCAGTATCTCTATATTGGCCGGGAACAAAGGCGACTGTTCTCGTCGGGCTTAATTGAGTGGACACACTAACGTAATCACAACCTTGTTCCCGCTGTCCGCGAGGCTCGGATGCCGCGGTTCCGACGACAGGAAGTGGTCTACGGACAACGACGGCCATCTTTCATCTGCCACAGCCAACGCTTAATGTCGTTATGGACGCTCAAAGATAAATATCCTGTTCGTTAGCGTACCGTTTGTGCTAGTAAACGAGTTGGATGTAGATTAATTCGCGGAAATATAGTTGTGCCAGATTTTTGCTTCAAAGTGTATTAGTTTGTAAGAAGATTATAGGAGGTAGTTCGAACGGATATTTAACGATAATCTCTAAGACGATTTTGAGAATTTATGAGCATAAGGAATGAGGCGATTTTGTATTTACTCGTGTATATAATTAAGCATATAAGCGTGGATACATGAGTGGGGCAAATTATTATTATTATATGTATATATATATAATATATATATATATATATATATTTATATATATTTGCATGTATGTCTGCATGTTTGTAGGTTGCATGCATTTGTGTGTCTGTGTATGTTTGTGAATGGGTGTGTACGTATGTTTTTGTGTGCATGCGTGCATGCGTGCATGCGTGCATGCGTGAGACCAAGCGTTTGTGTATGCGCGTGCGTGTGTATAGGCGTGTATGTAGGCATGTGTTCCGCGCACGTATTCATATATCCATTGACTTTCGATAATGAAGACATCTTACTTTGCTTTTTGTTCGAAGATAACTTGAGTAGTTTAGGCATGCGTCTTTCACTGTCAAGTGAGCCGTATTTCACACGTGCAGCGATCGGGTAATATACGGCGTGATAAAGGAACGCTACCCTAAGCAGCGTCTAGTCGCACGCAATGCTTTAGCGAACAAGATAAGGGCGGAATCAGTTGAATGGAGGAAAATTTTAGAAGTAATTGATACACCCCAACGTAAAAAGAGGGTACACAAGAAGCACTGTTGCATTCCGTAAGCGACTGGTGCAAGAAACGGAAATGTTGCGCTGAATCCACTAGCGCCACGGTGCAAACGTGGCGTCCTCCAGAGAAAATAACTAGTGCGCAAAAAGAAACGTCGTCACCCTGTTAAAGAGGTTCTCCTCAAAAAGTCCCCGCTCCTTTCCCCTGGTAACGCGACAGTTCACGCGAGGCAAACAGTCACTGCAGGTAGTATTTCTCAAAAAGTTATCTTCCGATGTTTGCGTGCATGCAATTATTATCTTATACGATCTCGGAATTGAGTTATTATTTAACAGAGTGGGTGGTGTCTATACAGTGTGTACACTGATACGGACAGGAGACGGGCAACTGTGTCCGTGACGGGGATGAGCGTAGATTTGCTAGGTCAACAAATCTCTACTCATCTTACACTTCTCATATATAATGTGTAGAAGATATAGTCTCCGCGTGTTTTGTCGTTAAGTTGCAATTTTTGTAATTATATTCATAATATTAATATCATTATGATGCGATGATATATATATATATATATATATATATATATATATATATATATATATATATATATATATATATATATATACAAGGTATATATATAGTTAGCGATAAGCAGCTCCAAAATATCTTACCGGCGTTTACTTGTAACTTGAGCAAAGTACTGTAATGAGAAAACGAGGCGTGACAACGCGATTCCAAAGATATTCCATATAGTTGTTTCAAGCTACACGCACCTTCACATGTTACACGCAGATGGAACACCCGGCTAATATACGGGCTAACACGGTACGTTAATCCTCGTCCACCCACTGACATTTCCACCGGGCCGGGCAGCAGCGGATTAACTGATGGCAAGGCGCGGTGTTGCACCAGTCTATCGCTTACAAGCCGCATTGTTTCACGCTTCGTTAGACCTGCGCAGCTATGACCACGCAGATAAGGCAGGTGTCGCTGGCGTGCATGCATATGACTTTGGATTATACAGAGAAGAAAGGTATAAACCGAAACAGGCAAACGGTGTCAACTGCGAATGCGCGAGTTAGATATTACTAGTGTTATTGTTTGGATATTATTTTTTCTGTTCGATTTACGTAAATAAAATTATAAAACATTAGTCCAATTACTGCTGGCAACTATACAAGATAGAGTGACGCAATCACACGTTAATCGTTTTAGCTTCAGTTCACCCATATTTTATTAATTGGTTTATTGTTATGTCGGTGTTTATATCGGAACGACAGAATAGTTGAGCTGTTGAATATTTCAACACCCTTGACGTGTACGCGTGATATAATCCACGAGTACATCTGCGATTGTGTAAAAAAATATACGCGATAGTAACACCTGTAACACCTGCAGACGTTGATTCCTGGGCTCGACTTGTAGCCTTTCACAGCGAAACACCGCCGATGATGAATCGGTTTTTAAAAGATGGCTTGCTCATGTTTCAATTACGGTTTTAAATATTAATAGCGTGACAGCAATACCGATACAGTTCGTGGCGTGCGAAATGAGGTTCCATTCTTGTTGCCCACTCGACGGACTAAGCGTAGTTGGGTATTAACTGATAAACCGTTCCGCGCCATTCATCCGAATCGATCCAATCAGTAACACTACCCGGCCACGTATACATAACGCCGCCGACTGCAAACGAATTTCATTATTCCTCCACCGCCAATTCACGTCTTAATTCGCCAACATTCACGGCGCACGCACTCTCGCAAGACAGGCGATATCATGTCTCGCAATCCCTTGCGCATTGCGTCTTTTCGCTGGACCATCTCGAAGAACAGTTCGCTCTTACCAGTTCGCGAAAGTGATAATATCCCGGCTTGGCTTAAGCATTAAATTGTAAACAAAATGTGTGGTAATCATCGCGAATAACGACACGAGTTTGTCGTGCCGTACTTGATGAAAACGTTTAGAAAAATCAACAGTTGCTCAGCGTCCAGCGGCCGTTGGCGGAAACACGGCTGATCTCATTAATCGCGGCAGCAGACTGGGACGGCATCAATGATGGATGACGTGCGTGCCAAGGGCACAATACCAACCGTCTGTTCTCTTCTATACCTCCCCAATACCACACGTCTTACCTCGCATCTGCCAGCAGTATAACACCTTCAAAGTAACATACCAGTTTCATATACCCACTTGGTTACTTGAACATAATTTAATTTTGCAACATTCCCACCTCTTTATCACGAGTCCAGCGTACAGACGAAAAATGGACACATCCAATCATATCGCAAGCAAAGCTCGGTTACAGATAAATGATTGCGTTGGAACAATGATAGCGGGTTTTAAATTAAACAATTTGTAAGGCGTGTGCATTGGGAAATCTATAATTGAAAGTTGTAACTAATATAAACTAGAACACATGTACGAACAGTAACACTTGTGTTCGTACAGCCAGGCATTTAATGTCCGCATTTGGCAAAATACAAGTATTTATTATTAATTTTGCTTGAAAATATTGCCTCCCCCAATATATTGGCATAGTTCTTAACATTCCAACGGAATAATACAAATCCAGAGTGGTGACGTGAAGAAAGTGTAAACAGACTTGTGTACTAATCATTATTAATAGCACGTCTATAGTTTTTTTAAACCCTACACAGCAACTCCATGGTACATCAACACATCCTAGATAAACACCAGGTTCCTCCACACGGAACTATAGAGTCAAGTCATTCCAGGAGGTTAACAACTGGTTTCGTTATACTATTTAAAACTGTGCTGTTTGACATTGAAAACAAACATTTTTAATACCGTATACTTAAACCAATCCAATAATAGCACAGTGTTCGCATCTACAAGGAATGCAAAGCTTACTGGATTTTTCTGAAATAGCTTTTCTTAAATATCTATTAAAATATGACCTGTATATACAATCGTTTCTTTACAGTCAAAACCTCCAAGTTTACATAATCACAATGCACACAAACATGTTTGACCGTCGTCTAATGTCACCTTATTCACCGCCGACCAGTCGTGTCTCGCATCGATTCTTTGTGCTTTTCTTGCACAAAACATTTCTTGGTTGGCTCTTTTGTTCTTTTGTCATATGTGCTATTGTTCTTGTGCTATAAATATATCCAATAGTATTCTTGTATCCTACGTGTGTCCTTCTTATTATTGTGCTGTTCAAGATGTCCTCTTTTTTAGTTTATTCTACAGCCTATTTTGTATTATTTTGTTCTATATCTTATTTGTTTTCTTGTAATTTTGTTCTTGTAATCTGTATTAATGTTGTTATTTTGCTACACATGTTATATCCGATTTCTTTATTGTATCTGCCTGGTGTAAACACGCCACTTTTTTGTGTACCTACTTGTTTTTACTATATAGTCTATTACATATTTTATTCGATATCGTTTATATATTCTTTCAACGATTTAAGCTTAAGCAAACGTTTTTTTTATTAAACCAACCGTGGATATTATTCAAAGGTACGGTATTTTCCTTCTTGTGATAAACAAGTGTCATTTCGTTATTGTATTGTTTTACTTTAGTTTGTTATTCTTATTAAGTTAGTTCTGTACCCTATTTATTTTGCATTTTTCTTAAGTGTTGCTGATGGACTACAAGAAAACATTTGCTGTTGACTTCGATTAATTATAAATAATTAAAAACTTACGAGATCTGCTAGTTTTCTTCTACTAAATTATTATAAAACACGTAACTTTGAGAAACTCCCTGTAAGTCCACATTATGGCATGAAGGTTTTGCATGAATTGATATCATAAAAACGGAAAGACATCTCAAAGCTTATAACGATAACGTTTTAGAACATTGTCTTTGGGGAAGAACAACACCCTGTCTGAAAGTGTGTTCTCATCAATAACATTTGCACGCACACACACGCACGCACGTACGCATATATATATATATATACGCATATATATATATATATATAAGCATATATATATATATGTATGTATACGTGCGTGCGTGTGTGTGCGTGCAAATGCGCATATATATATATATATATATATATATATATATATACACACGCATATATATATATATATACACGCATATATATATACAAGCATATATATATATATATATACACACACGCATATATATATATATATACGCATATATATATATATATATGCGTACGTGCGTGCGTGTGTGTGCTTGCAAATGCCCGCGTGTGTTGTTATTGATGAGAACACACCATCAGACAGGGTGTTGTTCTTCCCCAAAGACGATGTTCTAAAACTTGTCTCAAGGTACAAATATAATATATATATATATATATATATATATATGCAGAAGGTCAATGATTCAGTCACTGCCAGCTGGGATAGCTCAGCGAGTTCCGGCCTCGACTCCGCCGTAATCAACGGTTTTCTGTCTCACGTTACGCACTTCGATAGATGTAAACAGACGCTGGAGGATTCTCTCGATAAGTCGTGTCATAATTCGGCGTTAAGTGTTCGCACTAGATACTAAATCAACACAGAACTTTATCTCGAACTAAATCGGTTGGCGACCCTCCCCGTTCTACCCCGGACCCTTGGCGTAATCTGCGGATTCTGCGCTAGTATCATTGCTGAATGTGTGAATTGTCGTGTGGGTTTGTGACGTAACTCAGAATGAAGGTGTCCGCGTTGATTGCAGATGCGTATTTAGTGTCAATTGTTATTTGCTGTCAGCAAATACGGTGCTTCGGGTCGTCTGTTTATCTGTTCCTGGTAAGGTTGCCCTCTTACAAACGAAGATATCGGAGTCACTACTGGTTCGATATGAGCTGATAGATGATTAGATGCGTCAGTGTCTCGTTTCTCATATGAATTATGAATACTGGTCGATATTTTACTTGAGCGCTAATTATGTGTTACATGAATACGTTTGATGAGTTCATAAAGAGTAACTTATAATATTAATGTTCCGGGAAGCTGAAATTGGTATATCACAGCAGAATGCCACAATGCATAGCTATCAAGTTGTCAACATTGCAAAGCAACATATGCAGGCATGCAGATGTTTGATGTCAAGCGATCGGTATATAAACTTACTATAATTATTATATAAACAGCCTTCGGAAACGATCACATTTAATTAGTGTCGCGTCCTTCAAATACATCTAAACGGATGACCTATTCCGACTAAACTCCTTGCCAGATTCACCTTCTGACTCACGCCCAGACAGACGCCCGATTCGTGGAGCTTGGCCCACTCCGATAAATGATGCACTTACGACAGTGTTCATTATCAAACTCACGGCTATATCCACGACTATGTTCACGACCAGACGCAAAGCTCATATTCAAGATCACACTCACAACTATATTCACGACCAGACTCAAGACTATATTCACGACCAGACGTACGACTGTGCTCACGACCAGATTCATGACTAATTATTCAAACTCGCTACTCATATTCACAATCAAACTCAAACGAACAAACCAATGCTCGACTTACAACCAGACTCACCGATGACCACAACTACACCAAACCCACACCAGACTCATAGTAGACTTTGCTCTAATTGGTTAAGGACTTCGGATTGCACCGTGCCTCGACGGGACGCCGTCACGGCCAAAGCAGCCTCGGCCCGGGGCTGCCTCTGCCGCTGAGTTTGTTTGTTTGTTTCGAGTTGGTCATCCTTCAAACGCCGATGTGTTGCTAAAATAAACTGCCAACACACAGACTATGAGCGAACCAGTAGTTACGTCAGAGAGACCCTGGCAGCAACATCGACTGAATAGGTACAGGCCCTTCACTTTCACCACTGTTTTCACGGAAGAGGAATTAGAATATAACGATGCAGGTTTCACAAACAGTGGCATAAACATATAATACACATATCAATTGACAAACAAACTTTTTGTGAATTATTTGTATACTGATATACATTTTAGAAGTCCTATATTTAAATACTGGACTACACAATTGTATACTAAAAGTTGAACGCACATTTATATATACTTTTATTAACCATATATTTTTTATTCCATGTGTGTTTATATATTTGTATTTTATTTATTTTAATTACTTGCATTGTATATGCATTTGTCTGAAATAAACATTATTATTATTATATTATAATTTAAGACGGCTATATAACATATAAGTACCTAATTGTAGTGTCATTATAAATAACATATACATCGCCTATTGTAGCATTCTTTGGAAGTGTCGAGTTTTCGAGAAAATGAGGCAGTGATACCTTTCACGCACAGAGGCGTGATTCAGTCGCAGTAGGCAACGGACACCGCGTCACTGGTTGTTGTGGGTTGTTGCTAAGCAAAGTACATGGTATATGCTGACTGAGCGGATCAAATAATAAATACAGCGGTACTATATTCTAATGATCATACAATTATTGCAGAAATATCGTAGTTTGAGCCATCTAGAAAGACTAATGTAATAAATAATATTTTTCATCATAAGGAAGACGTGCATACAGAATATAATACGAAAACAACCACATTTTGATTAGACCGTTAATTCTTGTTTAAGTAAATCTCTTTAATATATAATTATGCAGTATCAAACTCAATGTGATTTTATTGTAATTATTCTATATCATGGAAATTGCAATATTAAATTTTGACCTGGGTACTCGTGGTATTATAATAAATAAAGACGTATTTGTTCGAAATCTTGACTACACTTTACAAACGAATTATCAATTAGGTAAATATTATGAATATTTGTTACTAAATAATTACCGAGAACAAATAAGGCGTACACATGTACGAATTAAATTAAGGAACACAAACCTGGAAGAACACGTAATAATAATAGTAACCAATAACCATATGTAGGTATATAATTGCATTTCTAATTATTTGTATTCATATATGTATAAATATATGTATGTAAATACATATACATGTATATACACACACGCACGCACGCACGCACGTATATATATATATATATATATATATATATATATATATATATATATATATATATATATATATATATATATATATACTTACATGTACATGCATATATAATATATATATATATAAATTATGTATATGTATTTACATACATGTATTTATATATATATATAAATTATGTATATGTATTTACATACATGTATATATATATATATATATATATATGAATACATATAAATATACATAAAATTATACACCTACATATGATTATTGGCAGACATGTCTTTGCTTGGAAGGCGGTGGTCCTATAGACGGATGAGTAATAATCGATGCGGCGCAGACAGGGATCCCCGGGCTGTTGTCAACACAACAAATCGTCCTGTCGCGACAGGGAAATTGTCGCTGCTCACAACTTCCGTCTGCTCTAAGTGTCTTGCACACAACGCGAAACATTCTTGGCGAAGCGAAGACGAGCAAAATGCATGCGGCAGTCTAGACAAAGTAACGTCAGCGCAAAATAATATATTCATTGAAGTATTAATAATTATATTGCACACGTATACAATATATATATTTATATGTATTTATATATATATATATATATACGTCATATATATATATATACATATATATATATATATATGTGTGTGTGTGTGTGTGTGTGTGTGTGTGTGTGTGTGTGTGTGTGTGTGTGTGTGTGTGTGTGTGTGTGTGTGTGTGTGTGTGTGTGTGTGTGTGTGTGTGTGTGTGTGTGTGTGTGTGTGTGTGTGTGTGTGTGTGTGTGTGTGTGTGTGCGTATTATAAAATAAATGTCGGGAAACTAATAAAAACGAAATTGCTTGATAATATTTGTTAGAATAGCTGTGTAATTATACTACTACGATGGTGAACCACATGCATATTATTACTGCACATTTTAGCGCAAAATAATTACACGAATGCAAAATATTGACATATTTTATTTGCGTAAAGCTTGAAATTAACTAACTGCA
Source organism: Escarpia spicata (assembly GCA_963995525.1). Lineage (NCBI taxonomy): Eukaryota > Metazoa > Annelida > Polychaeta > Sabellida > Siboglinidae > Escarpia > Escarpia spicata. The sequence goes on from OZ023211.1 coordinate 1,577,175, forward strand.
CTAATATAATGTAAAGCAATTTCGACCATTATTAGGAAAACAGTAAACGCTGAAAACTGTAAAAGCGAATATACATTTCTGTGGTAGTTTGGTTACATGTTTCACTTTGTTTAGTGGGTTAATTAGCGCCAACGCGAAGCTTTCGTAAATCAACGGTTTCTTCTTCTGCTGCCGTATCGCGTAACAACGTCAAGATTAGATGCCGTTAATAACATGAAATGCCGACCCGTGTCAGAGATGAAACAATCGACTTCCGGTGCGCGTTGCACGTAGGGATTAATAAAACAATGGCTCGGATGTCGGGTCCGTATTAACGACGTGAAGCCGGATGTTACAGCGATAATAGAAGCGTTTTCGTCAATCACGGACTGACGGTAATTGCAGCTTCTGCAGTCCTGCCAACGACGGCTGAGCGCAGCGTCTCCGGTAGAATGCCACAATCAAAACCAGCCGCTGTCGGCCATATCCCTGATTGTAATGATGTACATCTCGTCGTACGCACTGCGTGTGTACAACGATTGGTGCATTGACTAATGGTTGGTGTAATATTTCGTCCTGCAAATTGTCAGTGTTTATATATTATTTACGATCCAGCACATATCAATTATTTGGTATTATTGAATATTAATCGTGAATATGTATTTGCATTATATATATATATATATAAGTAATATACATATATAGTTTATGTATACATATATAAACTAATAAAAAAATAATAAGTATATATATATAAATTAATTATATATTTAAACTAATTTTAATAATATACATATAATTTAACAAATAAATGATATATATATACATATATATGTAAATATATATCATTTATATATATATATATATATATATGGTAAACTTCGCAAGACAAGATGATGATTATATATATATATATATATATATATATATATATAAATGATATATATTTACATATATATATATATATCATTTACAGTGTATACATAATGTAAACACACGCGTACACGTGCTGGTACATAATCATATTGTATATGTCGCAGTTATTGTTAATTATAACGTAATAATAATAATTAACCTTTAAAGTACGCAGGTGTAGATGATCTCCGAAGTAAAACCTAAACGTATTTAACGTTTTTAGAATGTCATTGGAAACATCGCAAGACATTGTGTGTTGTTGATTTTTCTGTGAATCATGCCTGTATAAGTTTACATAGTTTCTAATACGATTGTCATCTTTTAAAAAGAAATAAAGAAATTATAATCGTAAACATAGTTATAATTACAGTTATAATAGGTACACAAGAAAATACGTGTATTTACATATAATGTGTATGAAACGAACAGAATTGTCTAAATCATCGGCGGTCCGTTATGTTGATTACTTTTGCGCGTCCCTTTTCACGATTATACCTGATGATTGTTGGTTTGTTGCGCTTCAAAGCTCAGGTTCCTGAGGACATGGGCGCCATAGAAGTATAGTATTATTGTTTGTTTTAATTATTATTACGATTATTACAGTTATTGTTATGATTATGATGATGATGGTGGTGGTGATGGTGATGATGATGGTGATGATGATGGTGATGGTGATGGTGATGGTGATGGTGATGGTGATGGTGATGGTGATGGTGATGGTGATGGTGATAATGATGATGATGATGACGACGACGACGATGATGACGACGACGACGATGATGGTGATTATTATTATTATGATTAACCCAGTGCCTTGTATTGCAGACTACAGAACTGCGCCGGCGGCCAGCACGGCAGTCTGTCGGGGTCGTCTCCGATGGAGGGAAGCACGAAACTACGGGACGACGATGACGATGACGACGACGACGATGACTCGGATCTTGACGCGGTCGGTCTAGGCGACTCGCCTCACCCTAGCCCGTCATCGCCGCTCTCACCGGCCAGCTCGCCCCCCAGCTCGGCCGGCCTCGAGCCCAAATACTGACACGCTCGGCCCGACCCTCGGCAGTCGATGTCCTCGCCCTTCGTGGAGAGCGAGACGACGACAGGAAGAGGCGGGCAGGGGGTATTGGCGGACAGTTTGTGAAAGTGGTCCTCGATATCTCGCAGCGAGGGTGAAGTTGTTAAAATTCCGTTCACACAACAGACGCGAGAGCGACGCAACTTCAAAGAACCAGACCGCTGTCGACTAATCGACAAGGCCTGGCACCGCGACAAAACGAACAGACGTGCTGAGAACAACGGTAGCCATTCTATAAATTTGCGTCGCCTTGTACAACTTTGCTGGCGGTAACAAACAGTAGCACTCGTGCAGAAAACAGTAGTTACATGCATGGCGCCCCTCCGTCGCCAACAAGTTGCAAAGTTACGTTAAACCTTTATAAATGTAACTCTTCAGAGCGAGGCGAGGAACTCGAGCAAGTGGCGGTTAACAAAGACTCAACGTACGTTTGAGATGTGTTCTAAGTGACTATGTCACCATCATCACCACCTGATGTTGAACGCGCTAAGCCAAGTGTTGTTCCAACAATTAACATACACCAGACAGGTTGTAAGAGGATTAGGACAGAGCTGTCGTCTATACTGTATACAGGCAATCAAATAATGACTTCCACTACACAGTTTACGTTGTAATTCATACGATATATGAATTACTCAAATACCAACGTTGCTCTACAAAATTCATTACCGAATATGCAGCCAGTATTCAAAGAATAGATTTTAATATACATTCAAACACGTAAAAACTGATAGTAAACAAGTTTACGTAAAACATGTCGCAGAATCAATACATCGTTACACATAATTACAAACGTAACAAAAGCGCACACTCAGTCAGAAAGCGCTAGATAAAGGTGAATTACACGAACGCACTATATTGTCATCGCCCACCACACATGACACAAACACGTGACATCACAAATGGAATCCACGGAGTTCCCAGTGGCTACTAGGATAATTTTAAGCTATTTTGATTCGTTAAATAAGTGCTTATTTCGTTAGGTACATTTCGTGCATCGTTACCGTTTGGTTACTGTATTATATTGTATAGCTATATATGTACATTTTCGAGTTGACTGTTTGACGGTTATGGTGTAACGTCTCGTTTGCAAAGCTGATCTCTGAATAGTATAGATTATAAGAGTGTCGTTCCGTTTTCGTCAACACATTAACGTTTAGCGCACAGGAGAAGTTAAACGAAATCTCCAGTAACAATAATTAATGTCTATAATGCATTTCTTTCACTGGTATATGCACACGTGTGCTTCAACCGGACGGCTCTCGTAACACGCGTGACGTCAATTGCATTTATCTTCATTCACCACTTAGTTCACGTCAGCATTTGTCAAAGCCACGTCATGAATGGGTACTCTCGTTGTTATTATTATTATTATATTATTACTATTATTATATGTTGATTATCTATACGTATTATGGATGGAAGAAGGTGAGTAAAATGAATAAATTGTGTACGATCAATACTTATGTCTTCTGCTTAAGTCACACTACGGTTGCGTCGCGAAATTACGTTAGAAACGAATCGACTTTAGCATGCTTGTCGTGGAACCTTGTGTACTTTGGCCCTGCACGAATGCATCAGTTTTCCCACGATGTCTTGTTACAATCAGGGTGAAGATGTCGGGAGAAACATAAGCAAGATTCCATGCAGAGTCCATTGCCAGGAAGACGTAAATGGATATATATATATTATATATATACATGTATGTAAATACATATACATAATTGATATATACATATATATATATATATATATATTATATATGCATGTACATGTGAGTATATATATATATATATATATATATATATATATATATATATATATATATATATATATATATTATATGCATGTACATGTGAGTGAGTATATATATATATATATATACATATATATATATATATATTATAAGTATGAGATTCTGGGCAGTGTTGTTACGTGTGGACTGCAGGAACGGTATATAACGCTGGAGTGTCATATTGGTCGTGGCAAGACGTCAATACAGCTGTGATCACTATGCGACAGTTATCTACATATCGCGCTGTTGGTCTTCTCAATGAAAGTTCGCCTTTTTAAGCGCATCGACTGGAGCGGTGCAGCCTTTGTACGGCCGTTCCCACGAGACGAGAGGACTGCCGAGGATGCCGCCCCCACTGCCGCGGTGAGTGGACGCCGCTGTGCTGAGACCTCGGCCCGGGAGGCCCGCGGGAACACGACGCGACCATCATTAAATGCGACGGCCATTGTGTTAATTATGCCGGGGTGGGTGGCGAGGGGATTGGGGGCGGGTGTCAAAGTGAGACGCGGGTGTCGTAAGCCGGGTGTAGTCCACGCTTGGTAGTCGCGGGGGGTCGCAACCAGCCAGCCGCATCACCGCTGTGCACAGCCGCGGTAGTGAGTGAGTGTACTAGTCCGCGCTGCGACTCGTTGTCGTGCTTGTGTTATCGTGTGATATCTACCACCGGGATGGCGGCGACGGGGCATCCCAATTAGTCTCCCCCACCCCAGATAACGTCACAAAGATCCAGGGGCCCGCCTGCGTGATGGTGATGGAACATGTTAGACATACAAATGCCGTGTCATGTTCGTAGATCGTTTGAGATTCTAGCATTGGTATAAACTGTCCAAACAATTTAGAAGATAGGAATGAAGTTGTCACTGATACTTTAGTTATTCAGCCGTTTGAAACAAATATATGTACATATTATTTATAATGAATAACCCACGTTTTAGGGAGTAACATTACGAGAATAATTAACCTAATTTATTAGAAATGAATGTTATGAAAACAATACTATACAATGTTTTATTAGTACATAGTTGTACCTTATATGTAGCAATGATAAGTTTCAAACATTGATGCTGACTGAAGTATACACATGAAAAAGGGTAATCACTTAAAAGATGGTGACACATATTTTTTGAAACGAAAAACACATTTGATAACATTAGCCAACGTCACATTCACCTAGTAGAGGAAGAAAACAAATGACATTAGGCCTTGGTCGCGCTAGAACTCTGTTCCTCGTCGTCACAAGTACACAACCTTTATCTTGTCGGCATCCGCCATTTTCCCTTCTCTTACGTCATAGCAATTTGTTTGTGTTCGGTTAATGACGTGGCCAACCGTTGCCTTCCTTTTGGCTCGCGTCTAACTGGGAAAGTGAAAAATTACTGATTGCTAATATAAGTAATTATTTGAACGGATCCGTACAGAAATGTAATCCAATTATATAGGTGGAGATGTGCTTAATGTCTAAGCGAAGGTAACATGTCTCACATACTTTTAGAGAAGGTCTTTCCATATGTGGCCATTCTGGGATACGTAAGAACAATTTTAGTATATTAATCATGCTCTTACTGTGGAAGATCCGGTTAAACGACGACATCAAAGTGTTGAGGATTCGTTCATTCAGTCACGTGATCGTCAATAACATTGATTACATTACATAATAATTGTAATAGTAGCATGTAGGTCAAACATAAATATGTGGATGTTTGGCAAGCATAGCCATGCACGGTCTGTTGAGACACATAAGAGCTTTCTAATTTGCGCTAAAATTACTACATTTTCAGCATTTTCTCGGAATCGCAGGTGCATTTATTTATTTAAACTACACTTGCCATATAAATTCCTTAGGTGATTTTAAATAAACGATTTGCGATGTAATTGCAGTTAGGGCAAGAATGAAATAGCAAGGAGTTGGTGTGTTATGGTGAACTCGTGGAAACTGGATCACTGTTATTACCCAATGTCGGGGAAAAGGGAGCCACCCAACATTTCATCAACTGAATTGGCACTTCGTCACATTCGTTTCACCATTCGTTCATCCGAGGAAATAATGACAGCGACCTGTACGTTCTCAAACACGTTCATACGTCCGTGAACTCTCGTCTCCGTCTTGGCGCATCGGTCGGACTTTATTTACTACTGGTGAAATCTGCACAGTGAAACACAATGAACGCAGTGAAACACAACGAACGCAAGTAAAGACGGGGCGACACGAACACCTCACGTGTCGGCCGCCGCACTATTGATTCCATCAATCGCATATCGTACGCTCGTGTTAATTAATAAGAAACATCTGTTAGCATGACCTGAACTGTCATTTATATTATATATATTATATATATATATATATATATATATATATATATATATATATAAATTATATAAATATAAAATCGTAAGGAGTTTTCAAAATGAACTGAATAATGTATTTTTTTGGAATTCGACATGTTTTAGAAAATTATATATTGCGGTTTCAACAGAATAATATTTTCTTTGCAAAACTCATTTAAAATACCAGTAGGCTTACTATAATTTCAAGAATACTTTTCTTGTTCTGGTGACTTGTATTGTATTATAAAAGTATATTGTAATAATAATAATATTAATTTACGTTCTTATAAATTAGAACAGTGGTTCTTAGGGAAAATGGATTTACAGAGCCCGACTTTGTTTCAAAAATGTATACCACATCGTCAAGGGCCCGAGGGCTCCAATCGTCGAGGACCCGAGGGCTGCTTTCACACAGATTGCTTCCACAGCCCAGATGCCTGACATGCCAGTCGTCACACTGAGCGAACGAACGGCCGGTCTGCAGCAATTACGTCCAGTCGCGAGTAAACATTCGCACCCGTGTTGTCTTACCGTCCTGCTCTTCCGTTCCGTTGGTTCCGGAGCAGTCCGTAACAGTCTCTGGCCCCATCGTCCCACTGTCACAGCGCGCCATCCGTCCTTCTCCCGCCTCACCGCCAGGTCAAAGGAGGCCGCGGAAGGGAGGTACACAGATGGTGGCGAAATGGAATGATGTGGAGAATATTAATGGTTTAGATCCCCCGTTAATCTGTTTTAATAAAAACTGTAGTTTGTAATCGCTTTATATTAATGTCTTTATTTCATTCGAACATTTCTCAAAGAAATGACGTCATAAATGTCTTAAATTATGTCTCATTGCAGCAATGCTGCAGCAATGCTGTAAGTGATTATCCTAGCAATGTTGTAAGTGACAGATGAGTGATCATTCCAATGATGTTGTAAATGACAGGTAAGTGATAATTCCAATGATGTTGTAAATGACAGGTAAGTGATCATTCCAGTAATGTTTTAAATGGTGACTCCAATAGTGTTGTTTAAAGTATATGTAAGTTATAACACCTACACTTCCTGTTGTTGAGTCCACTGTTTATACGTTCCAGAAGGAACAACAGATAGTGCGGACAATTGTTGTGGTAAGAACAATCGAATAAACCAGTCCTCGTCGTTTCGGTTTCTAAATTCGACGCACACAATGCAGAGTTCACATAAATGCTGAAGATTCAGATTTCTCTGGTAGAGAATGCCGTTGCATTTCGTACATTCTCTAAGGTAATAGTGCTTCAAATCCAGTACGTTTGATTTATCTTTGTGCCTCCTTTGTACGTCACGATACTCTGTCGTCCCAATCGGTAAACATGTGTTTCCCCGTACACTGCACGCCCTTGAGACGTAATTTACTTTCTTGTATGTTGTTAACTTTGAGGAGCTTTGTTTTCCGGAATGTACCCTCGGGTATGTCTACTTTGCTTCCTGTGTTAGTCGGTTGTTCTAGGCTGTAGGACGTATCACTGCTTCATTTCTGGGTTCGTAATAAGCGAGCGAAAGGAGTTTTATACGGTTTCCAGTTCTTGGCAGTTGTCTTACCCCTTGAACAAATTATGATTTTGCAAAATTTGAGGATTATGACACGTTCTG
>OZ023211.1:1589883-1642383 GCA_963995525.1 Escarpia spicata
AATTAGGAGAGATTCGTTTGTAAAAAAGGAACGCGTCTTAATAAAACATTAATACACATTTATCGGATGCTGGATTGTTTTTGCTGTTATTTATTGAGATTATTGCGCATTCAGTTCACCAGCGTTCAAGTTGGCACGGTGTGTTTAATTGCCGCTTTCAACTCTACCTGCTATATGTAAAATATGTTAAAATGATTGAAATACAAGTAAAAAAATATGTTAACTTTTAAAGTGAATGAGTTATATGATCGTGGTTTTATTACAACAAGAACAGATTACACTGTATAAATAGTGTTTACAAAGTCTCACTTCCGGCTATTGTGAATTTTCGTTTGCATAATGAGTCTTGTTTTTGACAATTCAACGGAAATTTTTTTTCTTGGATATCATATTTAAAATCTACACTTTTACACATGCGTGCTCTATATTATCTGATACAATTCAACGATTACGATATTTGTTTCACTTTTCGTTTTGTTGATGTTAATTGGAATGCTGTTAATACTATTTGTGTTTGACACAACTACGGGAACGAACGTGAGTTGTACACGTCTTTTAGTTTATATTAACACGATTACTATACTATATGTTGTTTCTATAAGCTATATATATATATATATATATATATATATATAATGATATTTCGGGGCAAAAATAGACTTGTGAATTTATCAATATTTTCGAAGCGTAAGTCCCAGCTGAAACCAAATACTAAAATAAGCTGTTACTGGATCGTTTTATTACATTGTTATCTACTGATGTAAGTGTAAATATGTAGAATTTGGATGGGGAAAAAGTGGAGCGAAAAAGTACTGCCTTGGCAGAAAAATACCCGGCTACAATCTGGTGGCGGCATGGCACAAACAGGTGTTTTATAATTTTTTTGTGCAATCGTTTTATCTTTAACAACAAATTATCTCTTTTACGCAAAACCATAATCGCTAAACCTTTTTGTATTTGTTAGTTTCACATCGGCCGCGTTACTGGATGGTGTATCCAATTTCTTAGTGAATGCTATCGTGTGAACATGTACCTGTAACCGTGAACTGCTATCTGACAATGCCGGCCTCACATAGATAAGGCAGCGACTTCCTTGTCCACCTGCCATCTCGAGCTTGTTGTTTGGGACAGTAATCTTGTCAAATTTTGACAAATCAATTGACATTGTTGTAGGAGTTACATAAACACGCACACCGCACCAATCGTTGGCGCCCCGTCGCGATTCTTTTGTTTGCAATGTTAACGTTATCGTGTTTTACGATTAAAGTTTCCTGATTTGTGAAAAAACAATGCTCTGTTTTCAATCTGAACATTTCCATTTCGCCTAGGTAACAGGTATGGCGTGTTTATATAGGACATAAGTTTCGCTAACGAGATACCCGTATCACATAAGAATTAAAGGCACGTACTTTTTTGTTCAATGATTTGCAGCACGCAATATATATTAAAAAACCGGCTACGCGAATCTTCAGCGTAACTTATGTTCGCAGGATCGTTGTAATACGGATGTATGCTTCCGAATTGGCAAGTCTTGTAGCGTCTCATTAATTTGTCGTGAGTGTCTAAAATTTTCGAAGAACGAAGTTACCTCCCGGAAATCTTGAATACGTTGCGTTGTGGTTGTCACGAATGTCTCAGTTTCCGAGAAAAACGGGGACATGTCAGTCGTTATATGAGTATGCCATGATAGTCGACAGACTAGTTTTTACGTGACAGGAAACTGCTTTTTGTATTGGAATAAGAGGCAAGAAATGTAGATAATTAGTACTTATATCTGAAACAGCAGCAAACGAAGGCACAACAGAACACACAGACCAGGTTACCTTTGTCTTCCACGTTACAGGCTTTATCCTAGAATGACACTGACCACGTGGTGAGTAGGATGGCGGCCTCTTTCAATATAATTGTGTGTGTGTGTGTGTGTGTGTGTGTGTGTGTGTGTGTGTGTGTGTGTGTGTGTGTGTGTGTGTGTGTGTGTGTGTGTGTGTGTGTGTGTGAGAGTGGGTGTTTGTGCGTGTGTGCGTGTGTGCGTGTGTGCGTGTGTGCGTGTGTGCGTGTGTGCGTGTGTGCGTGTGTGCGTGTGTGCGTGTGTGCGTGTGTGCGTGTGTGCGTGTGTGCGTGTGTGCGTGTGTGCGTGTGTGCGTGTGTGCGTGTGTGCGTGTGTGCGTGTGTGCGTGTGTGCGTGTGTGCGTGTGTGCGTGTGTGCGTGTGTGCGTGCGTGCGTGCGTGCGTGCGTGCGTGCGTGTGTGCGTGGGTAAGTTGTGTTTATTATGTACACCGTACCTGGGAAGACCGGTGCTAGTTGAATCAAGGGAGTTTGGAAAAAACTGAAACAACTCCGAAACAAATAAATAAAAAACGTCAGTCGCTCGGTCGAATGAATATCTACATTACGTACCAGCCGTGTTTGGATGGCACACGCAAAAAGAACGCAGAAAAATACATAAGTATGTGTTACTTTTTGTAAGGACTGAGTACAAAACTCGGCCTACATGTAATGACTGTCTTTTTATTCATAGTAACACCTTAGGCCACCCTAGTAAAACGATGTATTGTATAATAGTATTCAGGCATATGTTCACGAGAAAAAAACGAATAAATACCCCTTTTGAATCGCTCCGACCTTGGTGGGGTTATTTATTGAAACTGTTTTGCCGCGGGGTTATAGTTGAACCGTATTTTAGCGTCGTTACATGGACTTTATTTACCTCACGGGTAACTTGTTTTTCTTCTCTCGGAATATTTTGGTCGTATCACGTTAGTTAGTTACTTGTGTTATTATTTGATAGCTACATAAAATGTGAATACGTGTTCACTTGTTCTGAATGTAGTAATAGCATTGATCAATATTTCAACTGATGCTCGTTTTATGTGATCCAAGTTTGCTCAGATATTTTATCAAACGATACTTCGATACACAAACCTGTGTGCTTATACTTACGTGTTACAATAAACATGTTTGAACAAACCCCGTTCATATGTTCCATGTATCAACGCTTACAAAACAGTAACAAACACTAAAGGTAACTTCTTATATAGCGCAGTATCCAGTCCTCAGGACTGTTCAAAGCGCTTTACACTTTAGTCCCTGGCAGACCTGTTCAATCGGACACCATCTCGACTTCTCTGGGAAGGAAGCATTCAGCCGCTTATGAAGGGGGACTATAGCGTTTAAACAGGCGAAATGTGCTAACAAAAATCTTTACATATCTGATGTATTAAAAAAACGTTCGCAATGTTAGTTTTATATAAATTGTACAAATTTTATATTAGCATTTAATTATGCTAACACTTTCATGCGATTTGATGTGATAAATAACACTAGTTTCAGAATAGTTCTGCTTTTATGTAACGCGTTTCAACATCCCAATTACAAGTAACTCTAACCGGAACTATGATAAACTTCAACCCTAACTAATTATTAAAACAACAATAACTAAGCTTAACACTTAATAATAATAATGATAATTTTACACATTAACTTTTTATCCGTATCTTCTTACTGGTTCCAACAAATGCGCTATCGTCCCTGCATGCATAGTGCTAATTTGCGTTGCAAACGTGATATCACTGTACATGACACTAAAAACTTCTTTATAAACATAATATCTACATAGTGAAAATTCGCAGAAAAAATATAAAGATTGTGTTTTGAACTTAACAGTATGTGTCTTTAGCGTACACGTTTAAGCCATTACAGTAGTGTTTTGTTTGTTATTTTCAAAACATTACGATAATGAATTTTGCGCTTTCGAGCGGAAGTGTTTTCATCTTACTGTACGACAACTTTCTACCAGATATAACGTCCAAAGTTAATTCTTCATTTCTACCATAAAATCAATAGTACAGCCACAACGCATTTAAAACTAATAAAACCGCGGATATATCATTCTACAACCGTCCACACACAACACCCGTGGACATCAAAGACCCGGATTCACGATGATGTGAAGCACTCGAAGAAGCAGCTCTATAACTGCCCGCAGTCACCGACTACATCGAGTCGTTCTCTGCCGACTCGAGACTACGCATCGCGTAAATCTTTCCGGGCACGTCGTAGTATACGGCTGCACTCGGCGGGACTATTAGTCGCGATTAGAGAGCGAACCGAATCAGGCGCGACGAGAGTATGTCGACAAATGAGGCTGTTAGCGTCGGCGTCTGTTTATACAACACGATTGGCGACGGAGCACCACCGTTGATTGCGCCGGATATTAGATTTGCGATTGGAAACGCGCGTAAGGATCGGCAAAACAATGGCGCATCGGCCGGGCCCGTTGTGCAAGTCGGCTTTAGATAACCGCGGGTAAATCGAATCGAGTGCGGACTGCATTACCGAAACGCCTGCTGTCTCACGTCTAACTAGCGTGCCGAGGGCGCTGCCGGCGACACCAGTAACACAAACTCTGTCACACAACGAATTACCGACTCGCGGGTTTATCGCTGGGTGCGTTAGCTAATCATCTTACGACTTTTAGATTTAGGCGTTTTGGGGCCTGCGTATACGGACAGCGAGCTAGACTTGCCTGACAATATATATCGTCGCTGCACGAATTGCTATTAATTTTTGAAGTTGAACTGGTTCCTAAAATAACGGGACGAATACAACAAATGGAACGGTGCACAAATAATCCAGAGTGCGTCCGCACATTGCGTGGGATATCCTTACAATGCGTGGCATATGTGCCATGGGTAGGGCAGTCACTACTATCCCTGGCTGCGAGAGTGTCCAGCAAAATAATTTGCCAAGCCCGTCAAATTCAATGTGTTTTTTGAGCAAATAAAATGTTTTGTTCGTTACACGAGCTCACTTGTCTTTATACGTTCGTCGGAGCTCCGATTAGGCCTGAGTCATGCTTTGGCGTTTTTTGGCAACGTTTAACTCAACTGCATGCAGAGTTATACTATCCGTGAAACATCTGCCAGGTAATCGATAGTTATTGAATGGAACAGTGTATGTATTTGAAACACACGTACTGACGTTAATATTAATGCGACATTACACACTTTTATGCCAACTATATATCATCTTAAACTGACGTCATTATATCCACGGGTTTAATTAATACACAGAAATGCACTTTATTTGTTGGCATCTGCATATGCGTAACAATCAACTTAGATATTCTCACACACATCCGAATGATTTCCACACGAAAACACTACAGTTTTTTTATTGTGAGTAAATATCAATTATTAGCACCGGGGGTACTTACTGGTTCCTGCGTCTTCCACGAAGACACACCGCTTAATTAGTTATTCGAAAGCCCGATTTGTTGCTCCTAGAACTACCCAGATGATACTAAATTATTACTGCCACGCTCCCACGTGCTTTAAATCAATATAGCGTCTCTACGCCCCCGGGCCACGCACGGATTAAGACCAGATCGTTTTGGAATAAACTAATCTTGCCACTCGACAATAAAAGATGCGAACTGGTTACGCGGCCTCGACCGGCATTAAGTTAATCGCGTCTGATTCAATCGTTGATTATGACATACGTGACATAACTAGAATGGCGAGGATCCAGAGGCGAGGCTGGTGGAGAGACGCCTGCCTCCTGCCGCCTCGTGTCGCAGGCTGTCGTGTGACCGTTGTCTCATTTCGCTGGTCGACTGGCAAACTAAACTAAATTGAGTACGTGTGCGTTTGAGTTTATATGTGTTTGCGTTCGTGCGTGCGTGCGCGCGCCCGCGTGCGTATTTTTGTATATGCATTTCAAATATACCTAAATTCGTATATATATATATATATATATATATATATATATATATATATATATATATATATATATATATATATATATATATATATATGAACACTTATCGACCTTAAGCATCTTCGTCTCTTCTGTTACCCGGAGTCATCCTCCCAAGCCATTAGTGGTATTATTATTAACAGGAAGTTTACTCAATCAGTTCTTCTTTGCCCACTGCATTTCTTGTTTCACCGAACGCGAAACACCAAAATTAATAATAACTCGCGGCTGTCCCCGCCCCCTGCTTCTGCCTTCGGGTATTTACTATTAATCTGAATTTTTCTAACGAAGTTTGAACGTTTCGTCGACGAAACATGCACATTTCGAACAATACTTCGGATTTGTTCAACGCAAGTTGTCGAGCACTATACTTTCAACATATTTATTATAGGATTACGAAAATTATACTAATACAAAAATAAATGAGAAACAAGAAATGTCTGCTTAAAAAGACATTTCCGAATGTTTAATTAGGATAATTCACATGAAAACACACCTCTCTCGGCCAACACAACGCTGGAAGCTATCTTCCAGTGTAGCTTGGCACGCAGTGTTTAACTCGGCGAAGCGAACACAGGTGTGCACTACATAATGACGTATATTCTTCGCAGACATCGCATAATACGGTCTCTAACTAATACGCGGCAAGCCGATGACTCGAGTAATAATTGCGAGTATAAAGAAGCGACGGGCCGTAAGCGGACACCGGTGTTACCAGCAACGAGCTGTATCAGCGTCAATGGCGTCAGGCCGGTCGCAGGTGCATGAGGAACACCTCGCATTGATTCGACGCAAATTAACTGTTATATGAAGCTTAATTAATTAGTTGCCAATTATCGAGCGCTGCCCAAAACTGTTCGTATTTATCTCCCGTTCACGACAACGCAGCGTCGTCGTCTTGTTGATTTTAGCGACGACCGCTCAATTATTTACTTGTTTAATTAAAGTTGTTGTCAGTGGGAATGTATCGGCCGGAGTGGTGGCGATGTCAAGCCAAACTCATAACGACCGCTATTGTTGTCTTTACTGAGTGAGGTTCAAACACGACTGGACGTCCAGACGGTCAGTAATACGGCAACATGAACGCGACGACACGCGGCGGGGAGGGACATTACCGACACCAAGGCGTGATACGGCGCGGAGTAATTTCGCGTTCGCCTTGTACGTGTGTAAACAAACTCAGCAAGTGGCGGTATCCTGTAGCGCCGTTATCGAGTCCTTGTTTTCACAGACGGACGGGTTTATTATAAAGTTACAACGACCATGAAACCAGGACGTGTCTTACACTGTTTACAGATCGCACAACGGAGAAAGGCTACATTTAATGTGTTCACCTTCGCGACTTTGTTTACGAGTGCAGCGATTGTACAAATGCTTAATTGCTCGCAAGCTAATAACATTACGTGAATGACGAATCGTGTCTAATTAGTTCAATTTCCGTTCTTATTTGTATAAATATCACATACAATCCACTTGTTATCGACATGTTAGTTTCTAATCAAAATAGCGGAGCCATTAATACTCAGGATGTGCACAAACGTAGCATGTTTTCTTGATGTACAGTAAGTACAAGGGTTATTACAAAAAAAAGCAAATAATGAAAGAAATTTTGACATGTGATCGAAATCGCCAAAGCAAAACAAAATTATTTGGCTAAAATGTAGCAAATACTCAACTTGGAATAGAGGAAGACTTATATTACCTGTGTCGTATAAAACGCATATTTTATTCAATCGCTACATTTTAACGAAACGTTAACCACCCAATTAATCGTTCAATCTGATTTGCAATTATATAGAAAGGTTCGACGTGAAAAACGAACGAACAATCTAGGAAATAACTGGCAGAATAACAAACGGTGTAATAACAACAATAACAAAAGAACGACGGAACGAATGCACAAAGATCCAATAATTAAAATAGGCAGTAAAGATTAAATTGACGCCGATAATTGTGAGGCTGTTGCGGATAATAGCATTAACGAGGCTAACAAAAACATCGCCGAAGACAACGCGGATGATGACGCGGTAAGAATGTCGGTTTGTGGGAAGCGGGTCTCTCAGCGCTAAACCAACCAGCGTCTGTCTGTAATTGCGTCACGTAGATGAAATAACTGCATAATTCATTACGTTCATTCATTAGTGTATGTCATCTGTCATTTCACAATCATATTCGATGAGTCGTCATGGCAACGGGGAAGGCGAATGTCACCCGGGACGGCGGGCGCGACGGCGGATGAGACCGCGATGATGTTGACGGTGAGTCGCATTTAACGAGCATCCGATGGACTGGGGGATTGTAGTGTCATATGGCAGCGACACTAGTCGGCGATCTGCTGTCCAACTACTGCCAGATCGTCGTCGGACACTTGACAGTTGAACAACTGGTCTCGTATGTGGCAGTTGTCCGTAATGGTTGTCTGGTTGTCAAGTCTGGACGCCGAGTCTGCTAGCACTTTGGCGTCCTCTATCGTATGGCTGCGCGTGAATACCAATATAACGATTGAACATTTTTGTATACACCTTTCGTGTTGTTTTTCTTGTGATTTTAGATTATTGTAACACATTTCCAATATATTTTATATTTTAATTACCTTTCGTTTCTATTGTCAGTTTGCTCACCGGCCACCCATGTTGTCAGACATATAGTTCACCCCGGCCAAAACAACAAACCAGACAAGACGTCATTCAATCGGTTTCACCATTCAATAAGACCGGCCAATCAATTGACCAGCTCAGTCAGGTGGCCAGTTGGCCAACCGACCAGCCAAAAAGAAATGTGTTGTCTGGTAAATACATCAGATGTGTTATTCTTACTTGGATGTATGTCACATCCCCGGATCAAATCGACAAAAAGACGCAGAGTTAATTCGATGATATATCTACTCAAGTCTTTCTTTTAAAATTCCAACATCAGAACGGAACGTGTAGCTAACCATAATGCATTCCTAAAAATGTCGACTATACTTTTGGACCACAAAAGCTCTGCGGATGTTGGCTCGTTTTGGAAATTTCGTGTATTAAGACACACTGTATTTTTGAAAGGTCAATACAGAGCCCAGAACGAACATTAAAGTGTTTAATGTACGCGTGTACCCAGTCTCCCCGTGCAGAAATAATGTGTCGCACGCGATGGCTCATGGACTGAAAACTGGTCAACAAAGAATAAAGTATATAGTATATAGTATAAAACATTTGCAGACTTTTTGAATAACAGTTTCTTAGTGGTATATAGTTATACTGTAGCATTATATATGAATGTGTTGCTATTGTGTGACCCCGATGCAAGCAGCGAATGGCGGATACGTACTGGCCGTGCGATATATGAGGATGACAATTAACTTCACAATATTATGTTAAGCAAAACGATAACTTATAGTATATAGACTTGTATGGTGCAGTTTTGTATCGTATTTTGTACGCCAAAATCATCCTTATTTAAGGATTTTGATGACATATTATAACTACTGTAAACACTTACTTTAGTTTACCTTTACATTAAAAGGCGTCATAAACTTGTTATGCTACAAATTGTGTATGTCCCTTTTGTTGGAATGGTTTATTAACCACACATAAAACCACTATATCAATTCATTCGTTTATCTGGCTTAACTGATCAGTCTCAGTTTCAACAGTTCTGATTGCTGATATAACTCCATAAGAGCTTATGTAAATAAGCGAGTAACTAATTAACTAAGTAAATTTATATAGTTAACGGCATAGCATCAAGCATAATGAAAAGAAACCTTTCATAAACTGAACAGTATCCAGTCCTTAGGACTGCTCAAGGCGCTTTGCACTTGACTCCCTGGCAGAACACCTCGACTTCCCTGACATGCACGCAGCTACGCTACAGTCACCGCGCGAGGAAGACGTATTCAAATATCCACCACTGTTACTCGTGTATATACATCGGGGTGAACTGTACCAAAGTGGAGTGAGTTAAAGACTCCATTATTGTTATTTTATAAGATGACGACAAGGATGATACACGCAAGAATGGCTAAAACCTACGCCGATCAACACTGTGTTAATACTGCTAAGTTCTCCGGACAAGTCTCATTGAGTTGCCGGACCCCTGACGGTGCAAGACACAGTTGCCCGGAAACAACTTATAGGCGATGATATTCACAGGGAGTACACATCGGGGTAAACCGACACGTTCACACGGACGTTCACATCACACCCCCGACAATTATCGCGTTCTTTGCGACGTCATCTCTTACGTCACGCGATATCTCGCCGACGCCATTAGCTCCTAAAGTTAACTCCCATTTCACGCGCATAATGTGGTGCCATTCAACCCCAAGTTACTCAACAATTATATCCGCGTCCGAGCACTTTTAATGATAAACCAATTAGGCAATCACGGACAGTGGTCAGTCGGCTTTGTGGAAAGGACGTCCTGCTGCGTTTGCCTGGCCTCATCCGGGCAGATCTGACGCACCGCCGACCGGCCAGCGAGTCCGGTAACCGGACACTGACCGCCAGGCCCATTACGCCAAATTAGAGACGGCGGCGATAAAAACGAGCGGCTTTGAAGAGGACTGGTCAAGATGACCAGTGAAGGTTCGCGCTTCGCTGGAGTGGACGCCAAGATAAACGTGTGGCTGAAACACTTAGTGTCCGGCATCAGAAGTGTCCAGTGAAGGACTTCTGATGGAGGTCCGGTTGTCTTACACGTATCTTCACAGATGCCTTAGAAGTCGAGTTGGCGTTTGGACGTCGTTGAATAGAAGGCATTGGACTCAGTGAACATTGATACATTGTTCTGTAATACGGCATCGGACTCAGTGAACATTGATACGTTGTTCTGTAATACGTGTTCTGATTGTCATAGCGGAGAATAATGATATTATGTTACCGCGCACAAGCCGCCCTTTGGTGCGCACATGTTCGAACAGCTAACGATAACGCGTGACAAGTATTTAACAAAAACTTTTCAAATATTGGCTCAAAGTTACCAAGTAAAATAATCGAAACAAACAACTATAAAGATTACGGCAAAGATTACACGCAGAATCAGTTGCTAAACAGTATTGTCATGGAAGAAACCACTTGTGCAGATATAATTAACATCACTGCTCTAAAAAGTATTGGATATGATAATTAGTGTTTTCTTTATTTAATTATTATTATTATATTTTTTAATCTCATATATGTTTTATTATTATATACACCACGTATGTACATATTTATAATATGTAACATTTACTGATTTAGGGCGTCCAGTTGCTTCAACTAGTTTAGTTTTTACTGGGGTCCTGGTATTCATTGCTACATGTACTCTGTCTTTGTATTACATATGGCACATAAATACCAATTTCAATTTCAAGAAATGTGCATGCGATAAAGGTGTATTTTAATAGACTACAACCGTCTTAACAGCGGAAGGCACGGAAAGCTTGCGTGGTGCCCTGGATTGCACGGACTCGAGTGTGTTTGAGGAGGCGCGTCCAGACCTGGACACACTGACACAGTCACGTGCTACATTTTTTCACTGCAAATCTTTGTGCGGAAAACAAGACCGTGGGTCACAAACGAGGTGTCAGAAATATTGAAACAAATCACGCACAGGTGAACGTCCAAGACAAAGAGAAAGTGGAAGAACTTCAGAAAGAATTAGACAAAGCAGTAGAAGAATCGAAGAGAAATCCTTCCAGACAGGGAATGCACGTGAAACCTGGCATTGCTTAAACACTGTTTCAGGAAGAAGAACTGTACGAAACAGCGTGAACACCTACAGTGACATCTAAGTGGATGATTTCAACTCTTTCTATTGCCATGTTGACGTGGGAGATAGCACTGTATCAGAACGGAGGGGTTGACCAACATCAACTTCCAAGTGTCCGGAGGCGACGTCAAAAAGAAAATGCGGCAGATCAAAGTGAACAAAGCCAGCTGCCCAGATAAATGATCTCCCAGAGTACTGAGAACATGTGCAGACGAACCCGCACAGTATCTTCAACCTATCCCCTCGAGATTGCCGCATTCCTGCATTGTGGAAAACAACAAAGATCGTGCCAGTACAGAAAAAGAACCCGTCGGACTTGAATGACAATCGACCTGTGGCACTGACACCAGTTATAATGAAAACTTTCGAAAGACTCGTTCTTGACCACCCCATTCGTGAACTCTCTCGCGTCTCCGACACAATGCAATGTGCTACCGGGAAACAAACAAAGTGTAGAAGATGCACTTCTTACCACACCACTCGGTTCTGGAACACCTGGAGACTCCAGGGACGTATGCAAGAATCCTGTTTGTAGACTTCAGGTCGGCGTTCAACACCACACGCCCATCAGTGCTACATGACGAACTTAGCAACACACCACTGAATGAGTTCACTCGATAGTGGATCCTTGACTTTTTGTGGATCGTCAGCAGTACATCGCCATTGGGAATCAACGATCCAGCATGGTGCCCCCGAATACCGGCGCGCCTCAAGGAACGGTTCTCTCGCCGACGCTCAATTCCATCTACATAAGCGATTGTACTGCAGCATCAGTTATGAAAGACAAAGATCACCCATTGTCCAAGTGTTACAAGTTCCTGCCACCGGGATGGCTACTGCGTGCCTACGAGGCAAGCCTACAAGGCAAGGACGAGCCGAATGAGGTGGTCTGTTGTTCCAACGGCCTTAGCAGCCGTCACCAACCATTAACTCTTGAGAAAATCTGACTGAAACAATATTACATAAATTATGATTTGTGTATATCCTGTTTTATATCGAATTGCCCATGAAGTGTAAACCAAATTCCTTGTAAAGGCATAATAAACTATGTTATCTTATCTTTTAAAGCTCCATCGTCTTGCAGAAAACATATCACAAATAAACCACTTGTACCGCACACTGTTCGCACGAACAAGTCCGTTGTCGAGTATTCATTATTGTTGCCGCTCGGAAACCTGCGGACCTGTTGAAACCATGTCCGCGGGGTGTGCGTGAGACGACGCCGCAGACACCTCCGGTGGCTGAACCTCGATTGTAGGGCGGCATCTCAACGTTGTCACATCGCTTCGCTAGTATCCCAGATGATGACTGTGCCATTCTAAAAAATTCGCGGTCGTCTTCATAAAGACCTAAACGTTGTGCAACTAGCCTTGCCTGTTTTTACAGATTTTTTTGTTATTGTCGATGCCGGCTTTGTCATTGTGGTTCTTTTTCCGATCACAAGGTCATGATCGCGGTATTATGCCGGTGGCTGCAAAGTTGTGTGTTTAACTTTCAGTGGGTCATTACAATAGGTAGACCATAAAGGCGATTTCAAAGTCGTCCCTTTTAGTGGCTGTTTCTTACATCAGAATTCCTTATAGCGTGTGTCTATAATGCTCTTCATTGGTTCGTCAATAGTATGCTTACATTGACGTTGGGATCATCGTGAGTATTACGAGCATTACCGGCAGCGGACAACCGCAATCAGACCGCTATAAATATCATCGTAAACACACATGCGTAGAGAACGCGACGCCATTATCTCGGATGACGGCGAAAAGACAACACGCGCTGATTGCACGCCGTAATAATAGGCCTATTAGTGGACGGGAGTTGATCGTGCGTTGTCTGCGGTCTCCGGACAACGATGTCGTGTCAGGGCGTCTCCGGATTAACGACACACGGGAAGAACCCCGACGAGGCGGGACAATCAAGGCACGGGAAACGATCACGGAGAACGATTGCTTCAATTTCGATAGAATGAGAAAGTGCGACAGCGTCGAGTTGGACAGTTCTTAGTGAGCGTTGCATGAGACGTCGCACAGATACACTGTCGTGTATGCAGCATACTGACAATACGTCATTGTCTTGTCTTGTGTTGTAGTGTGATTAGAATGGAACAACGATACTTACTTACAGCGCGATTATGGTGTCTTGTTAACAAAGAAAAAAACGGGCTGCGTGAGTGCGCCCCCGCGCACACTGGAGTTTAATATATCATACATGGCTTATAATAAACAATTTTACACAACGTCTGAAGTTACAGCGTATATATTTTGAAAACGTACATCCATTACACCCCCCCCCCCACACACACACATAACATAATGTGCTTAACACTAAACTATAGTAGAGCAAAAAATAAATGTAAAATTGTAATATGTAATAGTTTCTCATACCCCAAACTGGCTACAAAGTTACATGGATGAAAATTATATATATATATATATATATACATTGTTAATTAAAACCGTAATCATTAGAGGCCCTATTGTTCGGTTTGCCAGTGAGAATGTCCAGTTGTTTGTTGAGAATTTATTCACCTCCTATGCCTAATATGTTCTCTAAGTACAACTGTTGCTCTAAGCTTACGCATAATCCTTTACATTCGTAGAAAAAAACTCGCCGTGACAGTTGTACGACTCCGGTTACCCTCGTTGTCACGTCATGCAGAGCATGTGTGTGGTCACAAGCGTAACATTACCCCGGTGTCTTGTCACGTCTGTTCGAGTGTTTAGCAGCGCCAACAGTGCGCACGCGCAGACGCGCTCGGAACCAGCCACGCGTGACGGGACCGGGGACGCTATCTGGCGTGAGGCCGTCACACGAGCGCTGACTCCCGCCCCGCCAATTAGGCGAGCAATCTGACCCAACCGTCGAGAGTCGATCTCGGCGCTCCGGCCCGGTTACAGAGTTCGTTTGACAGCCGAGAGCTCTACGCTTGTCATCGAGCACGGCGTGTCACGAGCGCCACTGTCGTCGCGTGCACGATGTGGCCACAGCGACCAGATTACTGATACATGGAGATCGCAAACAAAACATTACATTAAACTAATTATAAAACATCACAATTACGGGGTGTTAATACATTTGTCATAGGGATATATATGGGAAGGGAGGTAGGGAGGGGGGGGAGGGAGGGAGGGAGGGAGGGAGGGAGGGAGGGAGGGAGGGAGGGGAGGGAGGGGGGAGAGAGAGAGAGAGGGGGAGAGAGAGAGAGAGAGAGAGAGAGAGAGAGAGAGAGAGAGAGAGAGAGAGAGAGAGAGAGAGAGAGAGAGAGAGAGAGAGGGGGGGGGAGAGAGGGAGAGAGAGAGAGAGAGAGAGAGAGAGAGAGAGAGGGAGAGGGAGAGGGAGAGAGAGGGAGAGGGAGAGGGAGAGAGAGAGAGAGAGAGAGAGAGGGAGGGAGAGAGAGAGAGAGAGAGAGAGAGAGAGAGAGAGAGAAAGCAAGAGAGGATAGAGGGAGAGAGAGGGAGAGAGAGGGAGGAGGGAGAGAGAGAGAGGAGAGAGAGAGAGAGAGAGAGAGAGAGGGGAGGGAAGAGAGAGAGAGAGGAGAGATGGGGGGGGGGAGAGAGAGCAAGAGAGAGGGGGTGAAGGGAGGGATGGAGGGAAGGAGGGAGAGAGAGGGGGGAGAGAGAGGAGAGAGAGAGGATAGAGGGAGAGAGAGGGAGGAGGGAGAGAGAGAGGAGAGAGGGGGAGGGAGAGAAAGGAGAGAGAGGGGGAGAGGGAGGGAGGGAGAGAGAGGTAAAAGAGAGGAGAGAGGGAGAAGGAGGGAGGGAGAGGAGAGAGAGAGAGAAAGAAGAGAGAGAGAAGGAGAGAGGAGAGAGAGAGATAGAGAAGGAGGAGCGAGGAGATAGAGGAGAGAGAGAAAACAGAGGAGTG
The DNA here is from genome assembly GCA_963995525.1 of Escarpia spicata. Lineage (NCBI taxonomy): Eukaryota > Metazoa > Annelida > Polychaeta > Sabellida > Siboglinidae > Escarpia > Escarpia spicata. The sequence continues at coordinate 1,605,236 of OZ023211.1, forward strand.
AGTGAGGTAGGGGAAGAAGGGGGAAAGGATGGCTGAGAGAGATAGAGAGAACGGGGAAGAGAGAGGGAGTGAATGCGGGAGGGAAGAGGGACGTACGGGGAGCGGATGGACGGGGAGGGATGAGAGATTTAGAGATAAGAAGATGGGAAGGAAAGAGAGGAAAAGGTAAATTAGAATAAAATATAGATTACACAGATTACACAAAAAACTTGTGCCGACGCGGTTGGTGTTTGGGGCAAGACAGACAAGGCACCCAGCATGAAATGAGAATCGCATCTCATCTGACCAGTATTTTGCTAACAGTATCCTATTTGATGACATCAGATGACGGGTCCTTCCAAGAAGTACACTACCACAAAGACTTAATAAGATTTAATAAGCATCCGAATGGCAAACAGAATGAAGACTATTTTCCGTCTGACCACAGTAAATGACACCAGAATATGCATTTAAGACGATAGCTTCTATAACATGGATCTGACGTGTCACTTTCGTTGCATCACTATAATGTTTTAAGTATCTACGTATAACTTTTGAAATTAGAGATAAGTACAAAACCCCAATTCTGCCAGTTGAGAAGTACTTCTGGCTATACAATTTTATTAAATTAAATCAGCCATGCCTACATCGAAAAGGAACAATCTTCGGTAAAAGAAACACGTCAACTGCCACAAATGAACATAGTAGTTATTTTGTTTTTATTATTTTTGTAACAAGATAAACAGTGCATTGAATATGACATAATTCACGTAAACGTAATTCTTCACTGGAATCTTATAGATGCCGACATTTCTTAGATTAGGTTTCTGGAAGCGACCAGAAAAGAGTGTTACATGCAATTTCATTCAGAACAAGATTCACACAAAACCATTATTGAAGGAAAAACCGACGTACACAAAGCTAGAGGTAAGCAGGTAATAAAATACATTACAAATCTCAACAAATGGCATGGAAATCCAGCCAATGATATCCAGCTGCTGGCAACGCCAAATTAAACAATTGTGGCAGGGGCATAATCGTCAACGTGAGCAGACACGGCGCCTGAAGACGACGAGAACTGACGCGACAACAGGTAGGAAAGTGGACATCTTTGTTCGTCGGGAACGTGTCGCCGAATACATATCCTCGCCTCCCGCCGAGCGACACCGGAAACTTTCTTTCTTGACGGGTGACGGCTGACGCGCTTCTCGTGAGAAGTGCGCGCCTAAACTAACACACTTCCCATTGTGCGAGCGCTATTTGTTTATCCGCGTTCCCGCTCTTTAGCGCCATTCGTTAGGCCCCGGCGAAGGTAAATACAAGTTATTTTAGCTCGGTTGCGGTCTGGGGCGAATTATGCCGAGCGCGATCCGATTACGTGTCATTTCGGTGCTATTATCGCCCATTCAGTCGGCAGAAATCATTAAGTACTTGCAGATAGGGACGTGTTTCAATGACGACTCAATTACCGGTCGACGACACAATTGCTGCTCCCCCTCTATACCTCCCTCGCTGCCACCGACTCGTCAGTATATTGACAGGCTGAAACCAAAACTACATTTGCCGCGCCGGGATAATTAGGTGCCTCTTTCGGGGGCGCCGATCCGGAAAATCTAACCGTAGCCGGGCGGTGGCGTGCCGCCGAGCGCGCGCCTGGTTGACGCGGCTTCAGTTACCCGTTAATACGACCCGACGAACAATGGCAACTCTGATTTGAGCCGCGGAGACGAGTCGTGGAGACGGTTCGTTGACGAGACGACGACAACACGGCAATGTTGTTAGCGGCACTCGGACACGCACTTGACGTGGGGCATTGTCGCAGACAAAGACAACGACGACAACGTCGATGCCACGCTAGAAGTCCATGCCCCAAAGTGGTCGCGAGACGTAGACAACACCCACGTCACATATCGGTCTGCTATGCGACATGCCGCATACTTCACATCACATGACTTGGTTCGTTCATTTGTGAAGCGTCTGTCGTGAGAAGTTTCAGGCTGATTAATTTCGTGTAACCATTACATTAATCACGAGGTTACGGTTACGAACATGTTTAAAACACTAACACTGAATTCGGAGTAACGGTTCATGAACTCGAAAAAGCGGTGCAGGTCAAACATCAGTGGAGACGTATATTGTGGGCAACTTCGGACCTGTCTGCCGCGGACGACTACATGGCGATGAAGCAGGCACACTTTAAAAGTGAATTTGTTGCTGCTGAATTGCAAATATTGAAGATATTTAGATCCACTACATGCATATAATCTACAAGACACAAGCTACAATCTACCTGCATGTCGTCAAGCCGGACATTCTAGGTTACACCACTTAGTAATCGAACATTTGTATTTGAATATTAAATATTCGGAAGTGACTAAATACCCTTTTTGAAAGTCTCTTTAGTCGATATAAGCTAACGAGACTGTCGGAAAGTCTTTAGTCTGCAGACTAAAGCGACCTCAGAAAGGCGTGACATTATCAATATATATATATATCCGCTGCCTTCCCAGGGTCTGAACTATTCACCTTAAAAATACGAAGACTCTAAATCCTGTAAATGACTTCTCCAGAACATGCCACGCAATTTTTAAAATGAGCATAACATAATCTACCAGCATGGCATGGGTTCAAACATTATAAACTTGCTGTCAGATTTAACATTAATACCAGATTTCATGCATCCCCGGAATAATATGTTGTTTCTTACTTCTTATTCTTCTTCTGCTCCGACTTCCGGGTAATACCCCACATGATGTTTTATTTATTTTTATTTTTGTACGCATATCGTGTGTGCGATATATAAATAACACAATGAAAACCAGGCGTAATGGTAGACTAACAAATGGTTAAAAACATTTCATTGTTTTCATATGCGATGTGGGATTTTTTTTTCTGCCCAGCCTCCCTCCTGCTTGAATGCTACCCGTTTATTTGGTATCTGGTGAGGTGGTATCTGGTGCGGCTGATGGGATAGTGTTCCAGAGACGTGCAGCAAAGGGGACGATTAAATGGAGGTGTACATTTGTCCTGGAATATGGAATCGAGACCTTCATCCACATAGCAAACAGAATAAATGCTTATATGAATGTTCGTTAATATCAAGGAAAGCGTATTTAGAACAGTGTGAATCAAAAAATTATATATATTACTGATCAACCGCGGTGGCAAAAATCATTAGGCAGATAGACGTATTACAGAAATTGGTGAAGGAATCGTGTATTTCTATAAGTGCGTGAACAGCCGCCGAAAATGTAAATTAACATACCAGGCACTTGTGTCGGCGATATAACATGTCAACGTTTTAAACCAGATTATCCATACCAGTTATTATAATTTTTGCCAGTCGTTTGCTGGTCTACGCACATAGTTCACATGTATATTCTAACAAACAAACCATCACACGTGAATTTAAGGATCGTTACTATACTGAACTACATAAACTGGCCAATTAACCATGCACACGTGAAGTTCTTGTGCGCATAAACTACATCTCGAGACAAAAAGCAAAATAAACCTTTGATGAAGTTTCTTTGCTCTGCAGATTAGAGTCTTTATGTATGAAAGGTCTTTTATATATTATATTATAAAAAATGTAATCGATCCGAAACGATCATAATAGTCTTTGATGTACTACACATATGATTCCTTCAGACTATGTACTTTGTGTATTGATCTGTAGAAGTCGGACATTTCAACGTCGGTCGCATCTCCCAATAGGTTCAACTGAATTAAGGTAAGCGAAGATCATGTTACATGTACTCCGGCATTTCACCGGGGAATTTGAACTAATTTAACACTTTGCACAGCTGGTGGATCTTATGACATTCGCGCCAGAACTAACTGGACTAAACTAGATAACAATGATGTTCACAATTATTGTATACACATGGATGAAATGTTGAAATGTATCCATGTACCTATTGATGTGTTGTCTTGTAAAGATCCAAACTGTGATATCCCAGAACATGTGGGCAAATTGATTGTGATTATTATGCAAGTATATATTGATGTCATGAATGCGTGCAGTAGCACTTTACTCATCTAATGGTAAACATTATGCAAGGAATGACCCTGGCTGGTCTGAACATTGCTCAAATTTATACGACGTTGCAAGGAATACATATCACATATGGATGAACTGTGGGAAGCCTAGACAAGGGGCTATATTTGAGTTTAAGCAGCGCACTAGAGCCAGATTTAAATGTGCAATGAAGTTTAGTATTGAAAAACAATTCCAAGAATTTTTGGAACGAGATTAAAAGTATGAATAGTCATAGCATGACCCTGCCAAATGCGATTGATAATGCTTATGGTAATGAGGAGATTACACAAATGTGGACAAAACATTACAATGACCTATTTAATTGTCTGTAGAAACAGTCTGATACAAACATAGAATATAATGATCTTCCATATTCCGATGACATGGTGATTAATTCAAAATAGTTATCTGATGCTATATACAGCTTATCCGACAACAACAGTTGTGGATTGAATGGCATCCAAGCAGATTATCTGAAATATTGTAGTAAAAGGATATTACCGCTATTAGCTGTGTTTTATAAGCTTCTTAATTCACGGGGTTCTGCCGGACTCTTTGATCTCTGTAATACTTGTACCTGATGTTAAAAACAAAAGTGAGAGCATTAGTAGTAAGAACAATTATAGACCTATCGCTCTTGCTACTATTGTTTCTAAAGTTTTAGAATATGTAATAAACTAGAAAGGTATATGTATACCAACCCTATCAAGTTTGAGTTTAAAATGTATGCATTTAAAGAACTTGTTCTTAAATATCATATTATGAACAGTAATGTATATTGTTGTTTTTTAGATGCCTCAAAGGCATTTGACCGAGTTAATTATAATCACTTATTCAAAAAACTGTACGATAGACGTGGTATCTATTTTTTTAATTAGAATACTAATATATTGGTATGCTCACCAAATGATGCACGTTCGGTGAGATAATGTTACTTCAGAAGGATTTCATGTCTCTAATTGTGTATGACAGGGTGGACTTTTATCCCCGTATCTTTTTTGTGTGTGTGCATGGATGAACCCAGTCAATATTTGAATACTATACAAGTAGGTTGTATAATGGGAGAATCTAAAATTAACCATCTCATGTATGCAGACGACCTAATGTTATGATCGCCATCTGCCAAAGGTCTTCGTGAACTATGAACTATGGTGATACTTATGACATAAAGTGTAACAGCGAGAAGAGTGCTATATTAATATCTGAATGTAACATGTTGAAAAACATGTGTTAGTAACTTGTTCTTAATTAATGGTGATTGTATACCAAGTGTTGACCAATATAAGTATATTGGACATGTCTTATGTAATAATATGAGAGATGATTGTGATATAAAGAGACAATGCAGAATGGTGTATGCTCGGGGTAATACAATACTCCGTAAATTAAGTATGTGTAGTGAAGGAGTGAAAACGTTGCTTTCCGCACATTCTGTACTTCTCTGTCTGCTGCTGATACTAGTCATCTATGACGGAAACACAACAGAACATCAATAAATCAGTTGTATGTTGGGTATAACAATGTGTTTTCGCTTGATATGTCATGAACCTAAACGGTGTAGTGCTAGCAACATGTTTGTCAGTAGACCTGCGCCAATGTTAATTCGTAAATATGTGTATAATTTCATTGTAAGAATTGAGAGTTCTGATAATGTCATTATTATAAATATAGTAAAACATGATACCAAATATATGTCAAATGTATGGAGATGTCGGTATGACAATGTGTTTCTTTGATTAGAAAAGCCTAATCTCCATGTATGTATAACTATGTATTATACGTGTGTGTAGGAAGCACAATTACCTTATTCTTTGTTTATGGAATGTTATATTATGTGGCGTTCGTTAAATCATGAAGGATTTAACTAACAACAACAACATCTCGTTAAAATAATTTGTTATATATCAACAAAGTTAACCATTGTACAAATTATCGCAAACATTTCATCAAAGATTTCACAAAAGCCGCTGTTTTAGAACGTCAATAACAAAACAATCGTGTTGTCACGTGACGTTTTCTCGTGACGTCGCATTAACTTTAAAAAACGCGTCCCTCCCAGCTTAGCGATCACTTTGCAATATCACATCACACGGACGTGTATCGAATTCGAAGAAAAAAACATAGGACATTGTCTTTTGAAGTGACATGTATGTTACATCTTTTGAAATGATATATGCTGCTCAAACAAAGCCGTCGCCAGGACTCTATCCGAGCTATTAGCGAGGCTTTGTGAGCGCAAAAGACCGACCGAACCAGCGATATTCTATTAAGACGGGATCAGATGTGGAGGATTACAGATCCCACTCCTCCGTGCTGCTTTGTAGGATCAGCCGTGAATCAGACACCCGGGGGTCGGGCTCGTCTCGGGAGGGCAGGCTCTCGAGCCCACGGCTTAGACGGGCAGCCCCGGTCCGTCGTACGCATCTGGAACGCAGTGCATCGAACAGAAACGATGAAGTCGTTTTGCCATAATATAATACAGTTTCACTAGTTGATTTCATTCGCCATGTGTTAATTGATCAAATGGTCTGAAGGTTGATCAAATGGTCTGAAAAGTGGCAAATGCTGTTCAATTTTGTAAATGCCTCCGCACAGGACATAGGAACGAAGAGGTAGAATATACAATGGGGGTATTGTACTAAGTACTACTGTAAAAGAAAAGGACTTAGGGTTAACCATTAGTGCTGATATGAAGGTTTCAGAGCAGTGCGGAATTGCAGCTTCAAAGGGAAATCAAATCCTTGGATTAATTAGGCGAAACATAACGTATAAGGAAAAAGAGCTAATAATACCGCTGTACAAAACAATAGTTATGCCTCATTTGGAATATTGTATTCAAGCGTGGAGGCCATATCGCAGGAAGGACATAGATATGCTAGAAAGAGTGCAGAGGAGAGCAACTAAAATGATACCAAAACTGAGGGATCTTAGTTACGAAATACGCCTAAAAATGCGGTTTAACAACACTAGAGACCAGGAGATTGAGAGGAGATCAGATAGAAGTGTTTAAAATATTGAAGGGTTATGAAAATATTGATAGAAATATTTTTTCTCAGTTAAGAAAGATAGAAGGACTAGAGGACATGAACTTACATTAGCAAAGGAGCAGAGTAGATTGGATATAAGAAAGTTATAATTTTCACAAAGATCTGTAAAAGAATGGAACAGATTACCTGCTGATTGTGTGGGTGCTAGTAGCGTGAATATGTTTTAAAATAAAATCGACACATACCTCAGACGGGCGGGATACACATAGATAAAAGGGTCGGACTCTCGATAAGGCAAAGGGCTTCCTTGTCCACCTGCCACCTAGAGTTAATTCTCTGGGTGGCAATCTTGTTAAATCTTGTTAAATGAAGCATGGAAGACATCGTAAAATATCGCATTATTGTGAGAGAAAAAGTGCTATGTGTACCTTTTACACAACTCTACAGAAAAGTATTTTCTGTCTAATACTTCAGTGACGTGCATAGAAGGTGGGTCTTACAATACTGCGTCATGTAAAATAGATCATTTACGGTTTACTGGAAAAGGACAAGAGTTGCCATGTGCACGCAGGCTGCCTCTTTGTAATGTATCATCTATAGAAACCATGTAAGGCTCGTAACGAATGATCAAATCATTTTCAAAAATATGAGTAGTATTCTTCTTCTATCTGCTATCAATGTGTTAGAGAACAGACTCCTCGTACACAGCAATTCTTGCCCTTTTTCTTTCCAGTCGAAAAAAAAACTAGTCTAATAGGTTGTTCAACGATTTCATCAACGCTATACATAACATATCACATGCCTTATAATCGCTACTAGATAAGTTCGGTTGTTCGAGAAAAGAAGACTGAAATGAGATGATGGAGAAATCGAACTGAAGACACAGCTTTGAAAAACTGTTTTCTGCGGGTGTCCACCAGACGGAACCTCGGGTAACACGAGGAAGCTGCTGGACGAGGAAGCGCCTGAAATATGTATGATGCGTCTTGGAGAGCGCGTACTGCTCCCAGCGTTCTCGTCCCACGTGGCTCCCTGGCTGATATAATCCCTAAAGTGTCAACCCGCTACAGAAGACGGCCACTAAACCCGCTTATATCAACAATCCGACTCGCATCCGTCGTCATTCACGCGAAATATTAACATCCGACTTCCTCCTGCAAATGGCGGATTAATTTCATCCGATGCCGAGTCGTGACCTTTGGTTATATCTCCGCTGACACGGCGGCTGTGGTTCGCGGTTCGTGAGGCGATACATGGCGTTCTACTTCCACTGTCTGCCGGGCTCCCGTGGCCTTGCTCAATACGGCTTTCTCGGCAACAACGGGGAGAGGGACGCATTTAAAGCAAATAATTAAAACAATTTTCGTGGAATTGGGAAAACGAAGGGAGAGGCAGGGTGTGGAAACTGTTAGTGTAGACGGTAGTGCGGAAGCATGGTCGGGAAAAGAAAGAAAAGGAAGAAAAACATTGTATACATGTCTAATATGTACTACTGCCTGTGTTTGATGTGTAATTAACAAAGTCGCAGAAATGTACTGACAAGAATATAATTGTTATGCTATGAATTACTGGATTAGCACGTAAACATAAAAAAATAAAAATAAACGAGTGGCATACCGTAAATAACAAATAATAGACGAGTATGGCATACCGTAAATAACAAATAATAGACGAGTATGGCATACCGTAAATAACAGAGGAACGAAATCTAAGCTTAACGTTTAAGACATCAAAACTCATTATTTACTTGTCACCTGCTCGGTCCATAATCAACATTATTGCGTTCACTCGTTCGTTCTGCAGTTATTGTTAAAGATAATATTTGTCGATATTTCCATATATATATATATATATATATATATGGAAACATCGACAAATATTATATATATATATGTATATATATTTGGAAACATCGACAAATATTATCTTTAACAATATATATATATATATATATATATATGTATATATATATATATATACACACATATATATATATATATATGTATTATATATATATATATTATATATATTATATATATATGTATATATATATATATATAAATATATATATATATATATATTATATATATATATATAATATATATATATATATATATATATTTGACAGATTTTGATCAATTAACTGGAAACATCCATATATATATACATATATCACTGTTAGATGTATATATATATATATATATATATATATATATATATATATATATATATATATATATATATATATATATTATATGTATATGTATGTGTATATGTATATGTATATATATATATATATATATATATATACACACATATATATATATACATCTGACAATGATTTGACCAATTAACTGGAAACATCGACAAATATTATATGTAACAATACATGCAGAACGAACGAGTGAACGCGATAATGTTGATTATGGAATTATTGACCGATATAATATTATATTCAATTATGTTCAACTACACCTGCAAGTTATCATTTCACTACGAACATATTTTGTTTATCTGCTATAAATTACGACATTGTTACGACTTTAATATATACATACATACACGTATGTGTGTGTGTGTGTGTGTGTGTGTGTGTGTGTGTGTGTGTGTGTGTGTGTGTGTGTGTGTGTGTGTGTGTGTGTGTGTGTGTGTGTGTGTGTGTGTGTGTGTGTGTGTGTGTGTGTGTGTGTGTGTGTGTGTGTGTGTGTGTGTGTGTGTGTGTGTGTGTGTGTGTGTGTGTGTGTGTGTGTGTGTGTGTGTGTGTGTGTGTGTGTGTGTGTGTGTATTCTTATAGAATTTAGATATTGGCATAACATCACAAATCCCGGTGCAGCCGACCCGTCTTCGTAGCGTTGTGGCTGGGTAGAACGAGTTGATTACGTTGTTGACTGTCGATCTGGCATCGAGCGTTCAAATGGCCCACTTCCAATCTCCGTCAGACGTGCGCGAAATCCCATCCGCAATGAAAATAAACGCCAAACGCTAAGCGCCATATTCCATTACATTCCATTTGGCACGTAAATACGGCGACGAATGCATTCCGCGGATCGAATGCATAAGTATCGTGTTGACTACTTATCGTCCGCGACAATAAGTCCGGGTGGTCAGTGCTTGACCACTCCCCGACTGAACACCGCGATTATTCACTGCATCCCGCCCGCTCAATGGTCGCCATTTGTAATCTGGCACGTGTTGATGTTTGCGATATTTAGTAATGAATCTCGATTGGTTATTAAGATATCGGCTTTCTTTCACATGCCACCGTTGAGTAGGACAGGTTCTGTTTAAACTCGAACCGAGCTGCAATACTATTACCATGGCCATCGTTTCAAGAGACGGATCTTGAAGAACCCTCGTTAAATAATCGTTGACACGTCTTGGATAACAGACGTCCTTGCTCGTGTGTTACATAAACCATTATATCGGTATATTCATTTGAGTGACGTGCACTTGACCAATCCAATGCGACTTGACGAATTACATACAGCAGCAAGCGATTCATAGAAATGGTAGGAAAATCGAGCTATATTTGAACATTTTAGAATCACAAAACTTTACATTTTGTAAATTAAATAGCATATAATATCAATATATATCGAACACGTGAGAAACTGGGCATCATTTTCAGTTAAATTATTTGTGACTTTTGTGTTCCAATATTTATATTACTAATTTGAACTATGGTTTAGATCAATTAAACAATAATTGTCGTGATCGTGTATAAGCGAACCAATTATACATTTAAATAAACATAACATTCATTTAACTAGTCGAAAATTTTCAACTGCAATAATGTTGTGGCAGTAAAACAAGGGACGACCCAACTCAACATAAAAGTTACTTTAGTCAATATATAAAACATAATTTAATATACTTGTTTAATATATTCGCTTCGCGGCGGTATACTGTGTTTGACAAGTACTGAATGCACATTTTCCTATATTCAAATAGTTTTAAAAACACTAAATTATTGAAGACTACATAAAATGTTAGTCATACCAATCATGCCTGGTCACAGTGTCGTGATTTCGAGATTTTCTTTCAACAAAATAGGAATATATGGAGCAGAACTACAAAAAGTGTAAATTGCTGCGGCGTCACGTGACGCCGTGCGTGTCAGGCTGGAAAAGGAGAAACCAGCTTCAGATTATTATCATCCAAATTGACAAGAATGTTGTTCTAAGTATAAAAAAGGCGATTTTATCGCCCAGTTTTTGGATGGAACACGTATTTGTCCAATTATGTGTCAGAAGTTATCGAAAGAAATCCTAAAAGATTTCTAAGAGTCAACTATCCTAGCGACATCTGCGAGTCATCTTGAACTCGGTAAACGTCCAAGTTCCGCAAGTGGCGAAATTATAAGAACACAGAGTGTTTTGCTGTATTAATTGTCCACAAAAGACAAACATAATTATATATCCTCAGAAGACATTCCGGCAACACATCGTTATGAACACAGCAGTGATCTAGCAACGAATGCGGTGAATCCATCAATGCACATGTTGGCGACAGCATTACGAACACTCCACACTGAGATGTGCGAGTATTTATTACGTATTTGCCAATCGGCGTATGCAAGCGTTCTAATACTGAACACCTGTTTAAGTGAACACACACGGCACCGCAAAGGTAATTAGTTTTGTTGAGATTATAAGTGTCCATATTTACATCAGTTGTTCGTGTTATTAACATTATCATGCCGTTTCTATCTGTTGATTTTGTCATGACTACGACTATTCAGAATGAACTATTTTACAACATTATATTCATTGTAATAAACGTCACGATTTTCGTTTTATTTACTTTAAATCGGATTTAGGACTTATAAAGGTACGTTCGTATAGTGTGGTATCCAGTCATAAAGGTAAGTTCGTATAGCGCGGTATCCAGTCATAAAGGTAAGTTAGTATAGCATGGTATCCAGTCATAAAGGTAAGTTAGTATAGCATGGTATCCAGTCATAAAGGTAAGTTCGTATAGCATGGTATCCAGTCATAACGGTAAGTTCGTATAGCATGGTATCCAGTCATTAGGACTGCTAAGAGCGCTTTACTCACTCTCTCATTCACCCATTCACTCTCTCACCTACTCACTCGTGCCAAGTCAAAACGGAATTATTGACACACTAACTGCATCGCAACGATCCACGGCAAGAAATATTTTGTTTTAAAGAAAAAGTTGTAAGTTCAAATAACCTATATATAAATATAAATAAATAAATATATATATATATATATACATTTACATAATTCCCAATATTGCAACGGATTTTTGCCTCCCTGGTAGGACCCGGTGGCATGACTACAACTATTACTACTGTTACTACCAAGAACAAACAAAGTAACGAGTGTCACTCGTCGGACGACACATGTTTCTCGTTTATCTCACGAGTTCTCTAATAATCGTCTCCGTCCTAGAGTAAACATCTCGCGGGCATATCCGGACGGCTGACGTTTTGACTTAGGCGTCGCGAGACGACGAAGGAAGAGACAATATAAGAGGATTAGCGCGCAAGTGACGGATGCATCGACTGAGTCATCTGTCGTGAATGTCACCTGTCAAGTGTCAACCACTTGGCGGTGTCACAACATCTGGGCGACAGGCGATCGTCGCGACACCCCACGAGGCATATTTCTATACCGTTTTTTTGTATGTACACTCGGATTTACCGCTTCACCTACTATGGCGTGATCACTGGCTCATTTGGCGAGTTGCCATTCCGGTGTCGTATGGCATGCACACCGGGTCTCTATCCTCAAATATGTGTCCCGTCAACGCCAGCAAAATTGCTACTACAAAATACATAAAATATAATATATATTTTTCTAAAAACGCAATATACTTGATTAAAATCAGAACACATCGTTCTAGTCTCATATTTTGTTGTGGGATGTTATATGATACGTTCTAAGGAATGGTTGTCACAATCCAACCGGAAACAATTTCGGTGCGATACAACATCACACTTCCGCTTCCGGTAGACAACAGGCACGTGCTCACAGAAATACGCCGCCTGATTGGCAGGTATATTCGCGTGGCGCGCGGCTCAAGGAAGTGCTCAATTTTGTATCGAGATCGTAATTAAATTTAGTATCTGTTATCAGAAACTCGATCTAAAACAAACAGACAGGCGGACGTGACGAAAGGTCAAATGGCGTTCAACGAAACAGTCAAGCTGTGCGCAGTTCCACGAGAGATTGATCTGGCCCTTCTTATAGCGCTGCCCCGGCGCCACAATTAGCCGCAGCGCGTTTATGTTGGCCAGTCATCCGTGCTCATTGCTGCAATAAAATAAATCGTCTACCATGCATAATTCCGTCTAATCTGTATAAGCTACGTTGCAACGTAGACCACGCAGGTTAGATTATATATATATATATATATACTTATATTATATGTATATATATATTTACATATATATATATGTAAATATATATATACATATAAATATAATATAAGTATGTAAGTACATACATATATACTTATATACATACATACATACATACGTACATACATACGTACATACATACATACATACATACATACATAAATACATACATACATACATACATACATACATACATACATACATACATACATACATACATACATACATACATACATACATACATACATACATACGTACGTACGTACGTACGTACATACGTACATACGTACATACGTACATACGTACGTACGTACGTACGTACGTACGTACATACATACGTACGTACATACATACATACATACATACATACATACATACATACATACATACATACATACATACATACATACATACATACATACATACATACATACATACATGCGTGCATGCATGCATCCATACATACATGCACACATGCACACGCACACACGTGCACACGTCACGCACACATGTACACATATACGTACATCTATCCTGTGGTTCTCTTATTAATTGTTATCTTTCATTACATAATTATATACAAGAAAATTCGGATCGTATGCTTGCTTTCTAATTATGCATACAATATATTAACATGCACATTCCACATAATAAGTATTAGAACATTCCAAAATCAATTAGACTATCAATTCAGCTTGAAAATGTAAAGTCTTCAAGGTTACGCAGATATCGACTTGAACTTTATGTCCGCACCGTGAGTAAGCGCCCCGGCGTATGGGTGTCTTTAAGTTATATTACTTCCACTGAGCGGAAGCCAGATCGGAGGCGAGCGTAAATCGGGCGTGAACGTGTGTCCCGAGCGGTACCAGGCCGTTGCGGGGCTGGCAGTCGGGACCAGCGGGAACAGCTGACTGGGCCGGGCGCACTTAATTCTGGAGGCGGGCCGTTATTTGTTCTAGCGGTTCCCCGCCCGCTGGGCCCGGGGGAGCGGATGGGGCGGGTTGGTCCCTTAGTCGGGACGATGGCGTCTGACCGTTGAGCCTGCGTGGTGCAACAAATCATCCTATCACCGACGGTTTCGCTCTACTCCTGCATCGCACAGGCCCACACCGCACGATATACTGCATATATATGATATCATGTTAGACACCTGTGATCGATACAAGTTAATTTCCGCTTTCATGTTAAATACGTTTAACCGATATACCAAGTTGCCGTTGAAAATGTCGCATTTGCGATATTGTGCTTGTCCCATTCGAAAAATTTAAGACAAGTGTGTCTGCGAACATGAATTACCCGGAGGTGTTCTGGACACCTTTGCACAAAGGGCAATATTGAGACTGCTGCAATATAATATATTGCCAGGCACTTAATCAATGATTCATTATACAAGTTACATTCCACGAAGACATAAATAATCTACAAAAATAATAACACTTTGGAAACAATGTCTTTCCTGTAGTAATGCTGCATCAGTGAACATACAACAAACGTATGCTGTGTCGATGTATTTGCGAGTTATAACAAGTTGTAACACAACAATTTGTTTTCATCCGACAATATAAACGTTAACGAAACTTATATTTTAACTGGCAGCTAGTATATCTTGATTTGGTAATTCGTGCACGTGTAATATTCCAGAACGTATATATACGACTTCATCTCTATCGAAAACCCAACAATATCTCAGTCTTTCGATTAAGACTTCATTTCCATACAAAGTCCAATTTCGCAACGCCAGCGTGGCATCGCTGCGAACGTGAAATGAAAACCACACTGTTATGTTAAGCATCCTGGCATTACGGGTCACGTGACCCTCCCACTAATTTACCAGCTGCCAACCACGTGTCACTCACATAGTGTGTTTTATCCCAAGGTGACAGCTTTGCTTATTCTTGCCGAACATGGCATGTCTTTATGGCGGATTTGTGGACATCTACAAGTGGCCGTGCGGCGGACAAGGCCATTGTGTTGACGGACAACACACGGCGATGAACACCACACAATTGCTCAGTCTTGTAGGGCGACCGCAGTAACCTACTTAACGTGGCCGAGTGGTGCAAGACCACCCACCCGTCAAACAGACCTCGTCGACTGGGTCGTAGTCGATAGGGTGAAAACAAGAAGTAGAACCGGGCTTGGGTCCTTCGCCAAGTTTTAATGCCAAAACCTTATGAATAATGTTAACTATAATAATTGACAACTTTTCTTAATACACAACTAGACATTCGAAACTCACATCAACGTTTCGAGAACCGTCGGCAGTCTTAACAGGAACTGAACGCACCACCTGGCGAGCAGGGGAAGAACAGTTTCTTGTCGAAACGTCGATGTGTGTTTCGAAGTTCTAGTTGTGTATTAAGAAAATCGTAACTATTCTTCCGACTTGATTAATTTTTCACGAATGTTAACTGCAGTTTTCGATACTTTAACCAGATTCACAATTTATCGCTCTACACATCCTATAATACGTTACATCCTCGCAGTGTTAGGTTTGTTTGGGAACTGTAGTGTGTTCCTTTTCATATGTGATATAAAGCATTTGGCTATATATATATATATATAATTTATATATGTGTGTGTCACGTTTATAAAATAATCATATGTAATAATTATATATATATATATATATATATACCCAACTATATATATATATATATATAGTTGGTTATATATATATATATATCATTATTATATATATATATATATATATATATAAATTTATATATGTGTGTGTCACGTTTATAAAAGAATTATATATAATAATTATATATATATAACCAACTATATATATATATATATGTATATATATATTTATTATATATTTATTATATATATAGATATATATATATATATAATTATTACATATAATTCTTTTATAGACGTGACACACACATCTATAAATTATATATATATATATAGCCAAAAGCTTTATATCACATATGAAAAGAAACACAATGCAATATATATATATATATATATATATATATATACTGTATATATATATATATATCTATCTAAACTTTGGTTCTTTGATGTCACACGCTAGGAAGAAAAAACAGTCATCCAAGCAGTGTCGGTGCCCCTCTTATATTCTTATTCTGCGTTGATAATAGGGCATGAAACTGGTATGTATTTATTCACAACGAACATTTTAACCTTTACAAATGGTCGTAGTTGCCATTATTTATATTGACACGGTGTTGCGACTCTGTGAGCTATGGCGCCAGCACCGATTTCTAAGTACGCTCTGCATACCGCGTCTGCGGTCAATTTAAACAGTGACAACATTCATTCGTTGTTCTACGATACCTTGACTCGAAATAGAAGAATATGTTTGGAGTTCGGCTTTACCCTCCTTTATAAGGGGTGTGACCGGGGTTAGGGTGCTGTATTCTAGTCACCTCAGAGCTTTGTTCTACATTTCCATTAGCTTCCGGATTTCTTTCATCTTGCTTCGCCTAGTCATCCGATCGTAAACGTGATCTGAAGTTATTTTTTTGTAATTCGTCCTTGCTCTTTTCACACATAATAGTTTATTATATTACAGTAGAACATGTCTTGGGAGACCTCTGTTTAAGACAACCATCTGTCTTGCAAGACCGCTGTCTTGGCATCTCCTGATCGTATTTTTAATATTAAATGACCTGCCATCGGCGACCACCTGTCTTAAGAGACCTCGTTTGCTGGGCTAAAGGTGTAGTCGCACAAAACAGATTCTCTGTACTCAAATGTATAAACATTGACTTAAATATTCAGCATGCGTATCACGAGATTAGAGAAGTTATCAATCTGGCTCCCTCCGATAAACAGTCACACCGACATAAAGTTTGATTCTCCTTTCACACTTCTGCTGCATCGTCGAGTTGATTACAATCATTGAGATGTGGAGCGCGCTCTCGCTGCAAAGTAGTCGAGTGCCGCGTAATGGCTGCGGCGAGCGTTCACCGCACTCCAGTCGCCGCGTGGGCTTTGTGTCCGGTCTCATTCGCGCTTACACGTTGCAACCTGCAAGTAGACTCGCATTAGTGTAATGCCAAAGACTGCTAATTGAATTACGCTTGCGAAAATCGCCGCCAAAATATGCCGAACGCCATTATTTTCCTAATGAGTTTGTTTCATCTGCTGGTCGTCTGCTCGACAATGGCGACGAGTGGCGTTGCGCGCCAAAGCTTTCTCTGCGTCTATGTGTTGGCTGCTGGTTTTCAGTAGATGCATATTTGGTCTTTGATGGTTGTTCGCCGTAAATCGATGGCAGTATTGATACATGCGAGAGAGGGACCATTCGGTTATGACGCCGAGAAACATTTATGTTAACGCAGTAACAGTCAGATAGACGGCCTTCAGTTCACCCTCAGCCGCAGGCAGGCCACCTGGCGATAGGAAGATAAACCGATTGGAATCAAAACATTCAGGTGCACCTGCTCGGCGGGATATTTTAGAGTATTTACTTCTGTAGTTAAGGCATAATATTTCTGTACGAAGGGAGTAGGCAAGATGTTGGTTGTTTATAAGTTGTACATGCACATGTATTCGGTAATATGGAATGACAGCTTGTCTTCGTGCAGGACACACGCGTAGTGAGGTTATTATTGTGAATACAAAATGTAGTGGCTTGATTTACGCGGTCATAATATTATTATTATTATCACGTTCTTATTTATACTTAATATAATTATTACTTAATCTTATTTGACAGGATGAATATCACTGCGTAAATGTGGCACACAACACATCACTGTAATTATAATATATATATATATATATATATATATATATACAGCTGTATATACATGTATAATATTATATCAATATCAACAAAAAAACTTGTATAATGTTTATATATAATGTTTATATGTCAATGAAATAACATATATATTTAATGTTTTATATATATATATATATATATAACATATATTTAATGTTATATATATATATATACATATATATATATGTGTATATATATATATATATATATATATATATATATATATAAGATGATGACAACATTTCTTTCTCGTACCATCAACTTACACATATATATCTTTGTCACTCTTCTATGTAATAGTTTCCCTTACAGATTCTGCTCAGCCGGTAACACTGTCGCGTCGGTATTCAGTAATCCTATTGCCGAGGAGAATGCGTTATCAGCTTCTCCATCATCGATCTTAGCCGGCCTCGTCAGAAGCTGCCTCATCCACGATTAACTTTGTCTCCGTCTTGCGCTAGCAGACTTCGTTTCGCTAACAGCATACAGACATGATCGCATTTCGTTCGTCAAATTCATACTCGAAATATATTTCGTCGATATTTCGGCGCCACTAACCGGTTTACCGTCGTATGATTGTGCGTGACCTCTGAGAAATCTAGCGGACAGCGCGGGGCGGGCATGGCTCATTACTTATAAGTTAATATTGCACGACTAATGATATCTTGTCAATGTGATCGTTCGCTATCCACATGGGTCGTTATATTCGTTCGATGAGCTTAGTTCACAGATTATGTCCCCGCTTACTGCTCGATATGTTGCGGTAGTTGGAAGCTCGGAGTAGGGACTGATCGTACGACAAACATTCGACCAGTTAAAGTATGAGTTGTGTACAAAGTCACGACAACAGTTGGTCTGCATATCACCGAATTAAAGCACTAATGTATCTAGTTAATGCCACGATATGCATACATAAACCGCATGAGTGAATCCGACAAGCGTTTCCATGTTACAATGTTAATAATTAATCATAGTTAGCGCGGCTTAGTATCATAAGTCACATTGTTTACGATCAGAGTGTCACGTCACACCGAGATAGATGTCATTGTCTAATGTGATTAGTGCAATGGTCAGTGTGGCGTCGCTGAAGGTGGCTTTTCTGTTTGCTATAAATACAGACATTCCTTTGTCAAACAGATTCAATCACATTTCACTCGTCACGTGTATATTAAAATACATTACACATTTTATATCGTCTTTGTGGTATGTGTCTGCCTGACATTGAGAGGAGGTATAGATATCATGGTTTTAGAATAACTAAATATATATATATATACTTACTTACTACCCGTTACGCCCCCTTGGCGTTTAGGGCAGCATGTATATAATATATATATATTCTGAATTTTTTTTCAGAAGTACACCTTCTGGAATAAATAAGCGGGTTTTGTGTACGTTATCAAATTTGTTTTGGTTTCTATCGTAACGTTTGTCTTTTGCTATTTTGCCATCGCAGCGTTATAAACAATATCTTGCGTTTTAAATAGTATTATTTTATTGATGCAATGGCAAAATTTAGACGATAAAGACGGTAGTAAATTCTTGTGGTTTTGGACATTCGACCTGTCTCTATATACAACTAATCATCACCCGGGGGAGTTTGTGGCAAATAAACCGCTGCCCTGATATCCAGAATGTATGTTTGCGTATCTTCATGTACGACGAAACATTGAAATTGCATGCGTATGCACACACGTCATTGTGTCAACAAAGCGTTAGATCAACAGAACACCATCGTCGCCTCGCTGAGCCGGACCGGAAGAATCGCTTCTCGTTCTTTTGTCCAGTCACACAAAGACATCGTTCGCACGCACAGCCAGAACATTACCGGAGCATTACTGAATTAACAGTTTCACCGAATCGGCCCAGGCAGCCGCGTAATCCAGATCAGCTTATTAAATCTGAAATTAATGACATTTAAAAGTCTGTTTAGCACAAGGAGATTAGCCGAACTCGGATTAGTGGTGCGTTGTTATCATTGGTAAATGGCGTAAATGGTCGTGCGCGCTTGTTCCAATGTGCAGAGGCGCTATTTTGTTCGTGTGAAGACGCCGATCAATTTCGTATCAATGCGCATCGACTTCTTACTTATAAACCACACGACCACGCGATACAGCGCCTGTAATTCCCCGCAGTCGTTCTGGGTAACGTCAGGTCGCCAAGACCTTAAATGACGTTGACATGCGCAAGAGGCCCAACGCGCTGATCTGTGGCAACGGCACGTGTGATGCGACCAAACGCATGCTAATTGTGGTCGAATCGATAATGTGACGGCTTTTGAAATATCGTCTTTCATAACAGTTGCAAAAAGATCGCGACATAAATACTGGAAAAGGAAACAAGAAACATTCCACGTCATAACAATCGCGGAAGTTAACGCGTGAATCGAGATAGGAAAAGCGCTTATATTGTTTTTACACCGCTATGACAATCTTTCTGGAAAACGCCCCCGGAAATGCTTGCTCCTCTCTGAACAGGTTTATTCCGTTATTGATTATTCTGCAGGGAAACCGATTTCATATATTTTTTTAATAATCAAACACTGCCGGAATATAAATGCGTTTGATTTAACCACAATAATGAAGGAGTTTGTTTGCAAAGGAGAATTGTTTAATTCTCTAGGATTAATTAATACAACAAATCAAGGTCCATGGCAAAGGTATGCGTTGACATTTTGCAGTTTCCCGCATCCCGCAAATATACAATTTGCACGTTGCTGAGCTATTGCGTGGTGAAACAAAGTCAATTGTTAAGACTTCCTTAAGAATAAAATTACTATATATTAGGTTAAACAACGGGGAGCAATTGGCGAAAATTGTGGCAGGATAATTAAAGAAAACGGCAAATATCGGACGTCAATTGATTCTTAATGCCTTTGCAAATGCATTTCGTTTGCTAAGCTTAGGATTATACTATTTGTGGTCTATTAATGTTGACGAAATGACGCCGCATTGAACCGGTAACACCAACACAATCACGGCTCTCCAGCCCACGGCTACGTTCCCGTCTCATATCCCAGGCCAATTTCGTAGTAATGAATTCTCATTCTTGTGTTGGGCTGGCGTTAAACTGAGCCCGGCGGCCAACGGGAGATTTCGTTTCCGGGAGCGTTGCAGAAGAGAGCATCATCAAACAAGAGGGTTTAGTAGCCTGGGGACATGGACGGGCGAGATCTGTCGAGGAACTAATGTTCCTCGAATGGATTGAAGTTCCGGTTTCTAGGAATGTGATAGTTGACATGGTTGCCTTTCAAGAAATTCGCAACGGACACGGAAGCGTTTATTACGAGGCCGTCAAGTCAGATAAGTACACGTTCGATGTGACTGTACGTGGACATATCTATTATAGGAAATGTATAGATTATAAATGCCCAATAACCATAGACATTCATCTACTGAGTAGTCCGTGGACAAGTCTGTTTCCTATAATATATATATATATATAATGTGTGTGTGTGTGTGTGTGTGCGTGCGTGTGCGTGTGCGTGTGCGTGTGCGTGTGCGTGTGCGTGTGCGTGTGCGTGTGCGTGCGTGTGTGTGTATGTGTGTGTATATGTTTATTTTCCTCTTTTTATCCGTCCAATGCGCACTTTCGTTTCCATGCATGTTCTGTTTCCCCTGTATAATCAACGCATTGATGGTGTTATTGTCACAAACTCCACGCCCACACGAGATGATGTTGACAGAATAGACTACTGTGTAGCTACCCAGGGTACTACTGAATGCTTCCTAGAAAAGTAGTGCCGCCATGTTCGATTGAACAAATCTGCCAGGGAGTAAAGTGTAAAGCGCTTTGAGCAATCCTAATGACTGGATACCACGCTATATAAGAACTTACATTTATATTACAACGAAATAGTCCCTGCATCAATCAAAGGTAAAAGGTAGGCATGAGATGTTTTACACACATATGCATCTGTTGTTGACAAATCGGACTAATGAGTAATGAGTAATAGCAGCAAACAAGGATCATTAATGACGATTTCGTCCTACCTTCTTAGGTTTATATATATATATATACATATATATATATATATGCAATTATGCAATTATGTTACAGTTAGGTGCAGTGTCACATGATCTTGTGTACATTTTAGTTTAGTATAATGATATTAATATATAGTTACATTTAAAAACCAACCTGGATAACAACATAAATAAGTCAGTATTTACGTTTCAGAACAATGCTATCAGAAACAACTGTGCGTCATACTTACTAATTTCTATCACCAGTTATAGTGCAACAAACGCGGTCGCACCTGTGATGAACGAAGCGTTCGTTGAGTCCAGCGAATGAATTCATACAGCGTTATCTTCGCCGATCATCAATTGACGTAACCGGAAGTCGATAGGTTTGGCGGAGGCTAGCCCAGCCTACTCAACGGCGACATGGGACGGCTGCTGAGGCCGGCGACAGGCGTGGCAGACAAGCGACAGGCGACAAGCACTGAATTGAGGCAGCGAGGCGGCATGGCGGCCGATTGTGCGCGGGTAACGGGGCATGGCCAGGCCGGAGTCACTTGGCCGGGTTTAGTGACGCCGGGAAGGCGGCTGTCCTCTCGCTCGGCTAGACTCGATTAGGCGCTTTGACAACGTAATAGCGATCAAACTGCCTGGCTGTCGACTCATTAGACACGGCCAAATCGAAATGACACGAAATCAAAGCTAACGCTCGCGTTTATGAGTTGTTTATTTGCGTTGCGTTTGTGCGACTAATACGCTTTATTTACCGTTTCACTGAGCACAACGCAGCTGCTGCGTGGCAGCGAATTAACTGCGAATTGTGTTGCTGGAAAGACACAACGAGGTTAAAACAATTCGAGCATAAGTTCGGTGTAATGTTTAACAGGATTTAACAAGACCCCCGCCAGGAACATTGAACTCCAGATGGCTGGTGGACAACGAAACAATTGGATTATCGATAATCCGCCATGTTCCATCTACGTCTGGTTTGCCCTGTCATACATCAGTCGATCTTGTTTTAACAAGGTCATTTGTTTACAGAATTTACAGTCTTCTGGGAAAATAAGTATACTTTCTTTTCAAGTAAATTTTCACTGTCATTTTCTAAATGCTGCATCGTGCCATTAATTAGTTACCTCCTTTAAAATAATATTTTTTTAAATTTTTAGTGGGGTGTCGCGCAGCTGTAGCAGCGAAATGACCAGAACTTTATTCGTACGTACAATGTATTGACCAATATTTCTGCCGATCTGCTTCATTCGTTCTCACACAACGCTGGCAATTTATGGTGGTGTCGCAAAATATGTCCGATTCGACGTATAGGGCGTGTAAGTCTCGCGCCTCGTTTTCGATCTGGAGTCATCTGGCGACATCGACTCCATTTGCGCCAGCTTAAATGATGGGGATATGTCTTGTTTTTGGTTGTGATCATGAGTGTTTTTTTCCAAATTGTGTTATTTTTTCCGGGTTCCTACAGATGATCAAAAGTTGAAGCAGTGGGAAAAAGTATGCCGTTGAGAATGTTCGTGGTAATTGTGCACCTTAATCGAATTGTTATCACGATTTGACGAGCCATGGTGGCGACTTAACTGACAATGACAACTATGCATTCTTTCGCCCAGTACCACGTGTTATTAAACTAATGCATACGTTTTGGTGATTGTGAGCATTTATATAACTTTTCAGATATAAACGGTTACCGAACAGTTTTGAAATAACAACTTATACCATTTTAATATTCACGGTTTTTATGACAAGCGATAATCCGTTGTATTTTGTCTTAACTTCCATTTCTTACTTAATTGTTAATCATGTTATGTAATCCAAATGTTATATTTCATATTTTAATATGTACTGGTTCTTGTTACATTAAATAAATATTAGCATCTATTTCATTTAGACAAAAATAAATTTCGGGATCAATAACAAATTTCAGTATATGACTGCCATTGGCTGCCACCTGGCTCTTTCTCTGCATTTGTAATTCCCCTGATGTATAATTAATATAAAACTGAAATGACAACGTAAAAACACAATTAACAAAACAATAATAAACCGATAAACTAAACGTCAACAACTGTTTCCTGGCTTCCGCAATGTTAAAATCAGTGGGAAAGGACTGTGCATGTCGCCAGTCGGCTCCACTCGCGTGGAATCTCGCCATGTATCGTGACGCGCTTACAGGCCCTACACCGGAGTGGGCGGTAAAACAAATTCCAAGACAGTATTGGAGTTGTATTGACGACAGCCTGGTTGTATCGTGCATATTAAACGTAGCCGATACTAAAAGTTGTAAAATTCAGATCCCTTTGAAACTGTGTGATATTGTTGGTCAGAAAAGTGGATTTCATAAAACCAATTAGAGTTTCAATCTCCGGGTTAACATGACGGACACTCCGCCCGAATGACGCAAAGCTCTCGTGTATGAACATGCAGCCGAAGACGGACACAAGATGGTGAGTGTGTGTGTTCGTCCGTGCGTGTGCGCGTGTGAGTATGTGCGTGCGTGTGTTCGTCCGTGCGTGTGCGTGTGCGTGTGCGTGTGCGTGTGCGTGTGCGTGTGCGTGTGCGTGTGCGTGTGCGGGTGCGGGTGCGGGTGCGGTTGCGGGTGCGAGTGCGGGTGCGGGTGCGGGTGCGGGTGCGGTTGCGGGTGCGGGTGCGGGTGCGGGTGCGGGTGCGGGTGCGGGTGCGGGTGCGGGTGCGGGTGCGTGTGCGTGTACGTGTGCGTGTGTGTGTGCATTCGTGTGTGTTGTTTATTTTATGTGCCTGTATGCATACGTGTGAAACAAAATGTTTAGTTTACATGCGGAAATGGCATAACAACAAAAGGAAATGTCCATTCTAGTTATACTCAATTGGCCAATTCAAAGTCGTTGAACGCCATTGTTGGTTCCAACGTCGGCATTGTTGGTTCCAACGGGTCAAGGCGCCGTGACAGTACAAGCATCACAGCTGCTTATCTCAAACATATACACACAAGTTTATCAGGTACACTTTTATTGACTACAATGTTGATACTCAATTTGTACTATTTTGTATATACAATGGCTATTGTGTGTGTGCGTGTGTGTTGCGTGCGTGCGTACGTGCGTGCGTGTGGGTGCGTGCGTGTGTGTGTGTGTGTGTGTGTGTGTGTGTGTGTGTGTGTGTGTGTGTGTGTGTGTGTGTGTGTGTGTGTGTGTGTACGCGCCCACGAGGGTGCGAGACAGATGAGTCTACGACGATGTTTTGCAGTTACGGATCATCTCAGAATGTCGCTGTCGATATTAGACGAAATTCCTTTCAACTGGCGTCATCCCCCCCCCCCCTCAGACGAAAGTGTGTAAACACTGATGTGATGATTTCAATATGTTAACAGTATTGGGTCTAATTGTAAGATATCGACGCCAGACGAAACTGCCTCTGACCCCTCACCCACAAGCGAAAGTAATTTCGCGAACACTCCCGTGTGCACTGACATTTCAACATACTGGTATCACACAGGTTAAATACAAATTATTTGTATAGAGAATGTGCGGAGTGCGGACGTACCATTACATTATAAACACCAGTTAGATAATAACAATTGGCGACTTTTATATCCATTCGGATATACCGCAAACAGTGCACGAACCGAAAACAATTACCTGTGGTTTGTACCACCGACTTTCAACTCAATAACGTTTTTAGTGAACGTTTTGAACGTGCGTTCAAGCGTCTATCAATTTGTGCAATTACCGGAGTTTATTGTTAGGTAACATAGCCTTTTTTCAAACTACAATATAATAATTTAGCATACTTTTGTTTTTGATATGTGTTTACAAAAACATTATAAAGTGAACCGTTTGTCTACGTGCTGCGGTTTAGACAAGTGGGATGGTGACGTTCACCGCACGGGGGCCTACAGATCG
The DNA here is from genome assembly GCA_963995525.1 of Escarpia spicata. NCBI lineage: Eukaryota > Metazoa > Annelida > Polychaeta > Sabellida > Siboglinidae > Escarpia > Escarpia spicata. The sequence goes on from OZ023211.1 coordinate 1,631,252, forward strand.
TCAGAATGCCGACGTCGCCGGTGAGAACAAGCACAAACACATAAACACTGTTCGTTCTAAAGCTGAGTACGACATCAGTTTTATATTATAATATGTATGCTCCCTTAATGTGGTTTGTTGTTGCGGTTGTTGTTAGTGCTGTTGCTGCTGTTGTTGTTTGACTTGCTACTGTTGTCGCCATTGCTTCTGCTTGTGCTGTTGTTGCTGCTTGTCTGTCTTCCTGCCACGACTGACGTATATGCGACAGTAAAGACGGCTGCTGCGACATAATTTGATTTATGTTTGTCCATTAACGTCAAACATGATACGAGACTTACACACTCGCGAGGTTCGTGGCACGAAAACCAATTACACGAACCGTCCGTGTCTCCATCACTCGAGTGGAGACGGCCTTTGTCACACCGCTACAGTTAGCTTCGATTCCGTCGGCGTTCAAACGTCGAGGGAATTCTGACGGGCGAGAGACGTCGCGCTCTCCGCCTCGCCCTCCATAGTTGACTTATCATGCTAAATGGACAATTATATTCCGTTAGTCGAATCAGCGGCGCTGCCGAGTAAGCGCGTTATGTGGCTCTCATTTGACGTATTGATCAGTGTTAATAGTCGTCGGGTCTAAATGGCGTAGACCCGACCAGACTGTCTCCTTGTCTTAGTCGCGTCAGTCCATTCGACCGCCCGATGCCGCCGCACCATCGATTGACTGGACACGTCGATCCGGAGTCAGACGATTGACTGGACACGTCGATCCGGAGTCAGAGTCCCTGGTTAGTAGAGCGGCTGAAGCCGACACAGACACAAACGATGGAATTCGACCGCTGTGAAACTGTCGAAGTCGTTCAGACGAGGCGTATCCAGACCTACATCCGTACAGAGGACTCTCGATATAAGAAGTCCGGATGTAAGGAACTTCCATTTAAAAGAGACAACTTTGAAATCCCCATTCAAGTCTTCACTGTGTTATGTATCCGTGAAAGGGAACATTGAATATGAGGAACAGTTTGTCCAATCTCAGCGAATTCCTAATAGCGATGGTCCACTGTGTATACGGTTAAAACTATTATACAAACATTACATATTACAGGCGTTGGCACCGTGGGGCTGGGGGTTGAAATACTGGGTGGTGGTGGCGGATATATGGCTAATACACAACGGGGGCGGGGGTGCAGTTGGAGGTTATTGGTGAGCCTAAAGGTAGGTGCACTTGGAGGTTTTTGGTTAGCCTTAACGGGTGTGCACTTGGAGGTTTTTAGTGAGCCTGAAGAGGGGTACAATTGGAGGTTTTAGGTAAGTCTGAGGAGGTGGGAAGTTTTTTGGTGAGCATCAAGAGGGATGCAGTTGGAGTGTTTGGGGAGCCTTATCCCCCAAATATTCAACTCTCCGTCGTCTATATGCAAACCTTTTGTTCGAAGCTGTGCAATGCCGCGGTCAACCGATGTGTGGCTGTCATTACCGCCGTACAAAAACATTGTTCGTCTTTGTTGGTGCAAAGTTGGTGAGTCAACCCAGTACCACACATTAACACATTACGATTTAGGTTAACAAATGCGTACGGGAATATTGTGGAAAGACGACGGTAAAGCTACAACGTCGACTGAAAAAAACTCTTCTAGATTACACCGAGCGAACGCCTCACAGCAGTGCGACAATGACTCCGTCAGATATACACAGTTGACGTTTAAGCCGTGGAAGAAGACGATAAAGACGATGTCCATCGGTGTGGAAAGTCGTGTTGCAAGCTGCGTGCACGACCCATGTATTTTTGTAATCGCCGACTCACGACAATTGACTAAGGCACGCGGTTAGCGATTACTTCCGGTGATTGCCCCTGACGTGTTATCAGGAGCGAGGAATAAGCGAGAGCGTGGAAGGAGACAGTTAATGCCCCATGCCGTCTTGCCTTCACACTGCCGTGCACCTCCCTAAACATATTCATCAGCGAGCGAAATCGACGAAGCGAGTAACAGGCACCTTTGTGCATGCATTTATTGAGCGCAAACTTCACTAACAACGTACCGACGGTAAATCAGTATCATCTGCGATTATTGTCCGTCGCCCACTGGGCCGTGGCGTCTCCCGAACGCTAAACCGTAATCACCGATGAATGCACGCGCCGATGAACGGCGCACGCATTCAACGGAGGCAGCGCCGCCGAAAAGGCGCGTTGTCATGTTTGTGACGTCATCAAGATGGCGCGCAAAACACAATGCGCTCGTTGTTTTCGCTGCCCGTATACAGTCGGCGAGATTACGCGGTTACGGCTCGCGTGCTTTGAAATGAAGCTGTAATCGAAATACCACCTGAAGCCTGATTATGGAAGGTTGCTGCTGTTTACGTAGTCATTTTAGTTAGTATTCCATATTCAGAGAAAGGTTAAAGTGTAGAGTGTTTAACGTAAGTCGTTGATGTGAGTAGTTATCGTATTGGTGTAAGCGCGTACATAGACATGCACTTTTTGTTTGTACATATACCGAAGAATACGCATATAATTACAAATTATGTGAATAACTTGATGGTATACTCCAGGTCATAACAAAGGCATATGGGGCGAGGGTGCAATTACATAACAATTTCACCCCAATCAAACTGGTTTTGTGTTGTTCTGTAGGATGCGAAAGGTGAAAATGTTAAATACAATTTTCTTCCAGCGTTGACTATACTAGGAGGTAAAATTTCATGCCAGATATAGAAAATGGTCCCCATAGAAAATGGACCTGGGATCCATATTTGTTATGTGATGGTATACTATTGTACCCTTCTGTTGAAATTGGGCCCCATTTAAAAATACACATACGCAATGTTGATTAAATAACGTAATGTAATTTATAAATTGTAACTAAATGACATAACAATCTGTTTTTTAAGTCTACCCTTCATTGACCTTTTATGCTATAAATATATGTATGTTTAATATTTTATGAATTAGCATGTCTCAGTTTCAGCTGTGCTCATGCTGCTCATAAGAGATTCATCACCTGTTTACTAATTGTTACTGGTGTTCGATTGAACAGGCCTGGCCGGGAGTAAAGTGCAAAGCGCCTTGAGCAGTCCTGAGGATTGGATACTGCGCTATATAAGAACTTACCTTTACAAAAACAAATACCGTCAACCGGAGTAATTTTTAATAGCTAAATAACTTTGAATACCAAATTACAGTATATTTGGATAGTTTGTCAAAATAAAACATGATAGCTGCATATAGGCAACTTAGGAATTGTCTATGAAATAACTGAAACCTGCTCGGTACACACTATAACCAATGGTTGTGTTAATATATTGGTATATTTGTTCCTCATTCAAATCCAAAATGGCTGTCCCAAACATGAGAGAAAAAAGTGAAACTTGTGTAAGATTTGTTTAAATAAATTACCATACTATGTCTAACAATCACTGCATTTAAAACATATAAGAAGAACACACATTTGGTCCAAATAAGGAGTTACTCTGAACAGTGTTGAAAGTTGCCCAAACACCATGCGTTATGTATCGGTCTACTGGCTTAGTCACTGCATATGCATGGTTTGTATAAGAGTAGGACACGCATAGAGCACGCCCAGAATCATGCATGCACGTACGCGCTGTTTTAGAAAGTTATTAATATTACAACGTTTTTCAGTTAGCATTTGAATAAACTCTTATTAAATAGATTACAATGTTCAAAGTAGTTCATGTGACGGGTTTACGATGATCACTCGTAAGGGTATCGTGTATATTTAAAATAGCTGCGGTGTAACTTTGAACACAAACTTATTACGAAGACACCGTAACAAATATTTTTTAAACATTTTCTTGTTGATTCACATAGCCTTATAAACAACCCAATATTGATGCCATACCATTTGTTGTACCACAGGTGTTAACGGCATAATCAATGACGCAAGTGGAAAAGTGTTAATTCAAAGTTACCACGGTTAGCGGTAACAACAAAACTACAACAATACCTATCCTCAGATACATCATCCAATCGCGATTTCCGTTTTCTTTTTTACAAATTTTTGAAGGTGGATCCTCATTCTATAGATGGATCCGTATTCCATAATAGAATATGGACCCACCGGGTTCAAATTCGATAGGGAAAACGTACACGGCGACCATTTCAATAGGGTACGTATTCTAGTTGACACCGCCACTATCTGTGAACAGATCTCTGAGCGGTGGTATACTAGATCCGACTTCGACTTCGTGACAACTTCTTATATGTATCATGACCATAGAGTAGACTCGATCTGTTTACGGGTAATGACTCTCAGGGGTCGTCGGAGCAGAACACTCGGATGTCTATAGAAAGGTGACCACTTAGTTTAGTCGTAGACTTTATTATTTCACAAAGAGTCGAGTATGTTGCGGTTTCTGCGGCAATGGTGTGCCGAGATCGTGAAATGAAAATGTCAAAGGAGTTGTGTTAAAAAGAAACGTAGACAGACTAGATTAGTGTGCGGTCTACGACTTAAACTGAGATGCCAATTAAACTGAGAGACGACGTCGACGTCGACGGCGACGGCGACGGCGACGACGGCGAAGACGAGGACGGCGACGGCGACGGCGAGGACGGCGACGGCGAAGACGAGGACGGCGACGGCGAGGACGACGACGGCGACGGCGACGGCTAGGACAAACTTACGAATACATTGTATTTTCTTTATTGTTTGTGATATAATAATATCATATACAAAGTTATGATAGAAGTAGTAGGAAGATCGCCAAATAGAAATATGCAAATACAATGTTGTCGGAATTTAATTTCAGAATGTTACATGGTAGCAAAAACTGCGGGGTTTATTCCATCTGGAAAATCCGAATTAACATGCATAGTTAAGCAGTTCCGCTTTTACCATTCAACAGGTACCAAAGGTGCCTAAACAGCGTGATTCACATTCGGCTAATGACGTCATGATTAAGCGTGACCGGATCTGAAAAATAATGTCTCAAAGCAGTGTGATCTGCGGTTTACCCGTCGGTATGAGCTGCAGTTTACCCGACGTGTCGCTTTATACCAAAGCCCTATTTATATGCGGATTCCTTTACTAGTCGCAGTGACACGTTGTGGATTCCCTCTCCATAATTACATATAAATGTCGACAACAATATATCATTGAGCGCTATGATGAGACCGATTCACAATTCAAAGGCGCCATTTCAACGAGGCGTCAACTAACTGCACTGTTCTCCCTAGAAAGCCCCGTAATGGAATTTTACCCGCGCGTTTTAGCGCCGAAATTGCATTAGCGACATAATGGCGGTGCGCAGTCGATAAGCGGGGATCGAACAGCGAAGAGCGGTCTCGGTAATGGCGGACGAAAAGCAAACGTCGGGCGCCGTCAATGCGATCTGCTTGGCCGACGTCAAAGCTGCCTTCGCCGCATCATCGAATTACACTCGCTCTTGTGATCGCCGTCGCAAAATCTCATATCTGGCGATGCAATACTAGCGACATAAAACGCGAGTGAAAGTGGATTAGCGTCGATGTGAGACGGCGCTTATTGGAAGAGTGCTTCGGTGGCTTTGTCGGGTCGAGATCCGTGGCGGGCGCTAACTAGACAGATGGACTCGGTGAAACCTATCGCCGATACTTACACAACGCGCGTGTGATGCCTTCAGTGCATATTAAGACGCCATATAGGGCGGCACACTGGCTTTGTTTGCGATAAACACGGATAAATGGACATTTGCGTTGCTCGCGCTAGTGTGTACCGCCCATTAATAATGTTATGGCAGCGCATTATGCAACAGTCAGGTGGCGTTAAAATGTTACCGACATTGAGTGGCTATAGAAATGCTTACAGAACGGATCTCGGCGGGGAGCTAAAACCATTGTAACTACACCGTGTTGTAAAATGTGTAATAGCAAAACGAAGCTTTCAAAATTCAAATCAGATTCGTTGGTTAAGTTAATTATTATTGGTCGGCGTGAAAGGGTCATGTTGTACCAAAGTAAACGGTATGACTGTTTGCTTTAAACTGCAAAGCAAATGGAAGCTGATATATATATATATATATACATATCTATCGGAAATTGCCGAAGTTTCGACACGGCAGCCGAACCAGTATCGAACCACTGCTTAGCCGGCGCCGGGCTTTGAACCCCGGTCCCTCCAGTCGAGAGTCCGGTACTCTAACAACTCGGCCATTATATATATATATATATATATATATATATATATATATATTATAATAAAACACACACATGTATTTTTCGAAATATTTCGTTGTATACACCTGATTCTTTTTATATTCGAAACATTATTTATAGGTTTCTCGTAACTGTTCTTTAACAGTTTGCGTGGGTTAATTTATGACCTGAGACTTGGATAACAGATCAATGTCAATGTTCCGTCTGATACATTAGATACAACGTGTAACATCTGTACTACATCCAACGTACGTGGTGGCAGGTCCCCGGCTGACAAACAGTAGAGGGCCTGCTACTTACGTCTTGCCATCAATATAAATATATGAAAATAGTCTACCACTCGCTTGTTTCCATTAATATCAAATGGGTGACACTATGCGTACGTCTGTTTTAGTACAACTTTTACACATTTTTAATTAATTCAGTAAACCCATCATGTTTTAAAGTCTCCTCTCCACAGGTCTTCTTTTATAAGAAAAAAATCCAAAACGTTCGTTTTTGTGTGAAACTGTGTTACGTCATTCAATAGCACAGTTGCAATAACGTAACAAGTTGTAACCAAAAAATGCGTTGTCTAGCTTAAAATCGTCTAAACTTAGGCCTATTATGCCATTTCGCCAGTTGTCCAGTTGTCCAGTTTTAATTTATAAACTAATGGTGCCAATGATGATGCAGAATGGCAACACCGTTGGGCGCAAAGACTCTTCGACCTCACGAATTGGTTCCACACAGAAGTAGCGCAGAAGGAACTGCTCGCTTTGATCGCAAAACCGTACTATACAACATAGTCGAAAGCTATTCTAACATATCGACGCCTGGATATATTTTAGATAGCACAGTTTGTTTGAATATAACGAGAGCGTTATTTGTTTAAAGCTAAGGTTTCGCCCCGAATTGTACATTTGAAATATATTTAAAATAACAAAATATGCCCATTCGCCAAAAATTATCATCCTCGGGATGACGTCATACATATACGGACTTGCGCAAAAGAAGATTTCCTGGAGTATTCCTAAATGACGTTTGTTGGTATGTAAATATCAGTTTTGGGCTTTACGTAAAACCTCGTAACTAGTAGGCGCTACTCGCAACTAGTAGGCGCTACTCGGAACAACCGCCCAACCAAAGGCGAATTTCTCATAAAAATGCGTTATTCCGCAGGTTTGTAAATTATGAAAGTTTGGCGCCCAAGTTGCTAACTGTTTATGAGGAAAACTGTTAACACCCCCCCCCACACACACACACACGCACGCACGCACGCACGCACGCACGCACGCACGCACGCACACACACACACAAGCACGCACACACTTTCAATTAGACAGGTCAATTAGAGTTATATTGAGTGGCCAATACGGTAGAATATATACATTTGACATTGTTTAATCCCAATTTACAATAACACACTAAGACAGTGTGTATTTAAGGACCGACAGCGACCGAATGACCACGGGAACTGTGCAGACACACAGTCACAGTTAACACATTCACACCTCTGTGTGACACGCACTGCGGGCATGTATCAGCACAGACACGACACCGCTCGTGACATGTCACGCACGCGACGACAATACGACAGAAATGTGAACTTGTCGCTGTGGGGCGACTGGCAGCGTCTACCTGCCATCCTGTAACGTGAGTGGAGCACGCGAGTCACACCCACTGTCGCCGCTGTCACAGGCACTTATCCACCGGCACAAATCACTTCAGGTCACGGATCATTATTGACAGATCCACAATCTGACGTCACAATCCTAGTTATGCGCGTGACCTCCGTCAAGTTTCACCTTAGCAACACTGTTTACATACATACATTTAAATTACAAGAGCGGCGTGACATCAGCCAGACCAGCCTCACCCGCATACAATTCTCGCGTTGCTTTGCCATTTGTTTTTGACGCAAATGAAACCGTTTTCGGGTATAATGTCAACGAACAATGCAGCGGAATGTCCAACAGCTTGACGTTTCGTGGCAAGTTTAGTATAAACTTGTCGAACTTGGTCGCCAGGCAAACAATGACGTTATTTATTTTGTCATTGGCAACAGTGTTAACGGATTTTAATGCTGTTCGCAAACTTGAATATTCTGAAAATCAATGAAGTCAACAAAATATTTTCCTTCATCAATCTGCTGCAGAGAATACGTCAACTTCTGTCATTTATTCTAAACAAATGAAACACAAATTGTTCCACGCCAAGTGGATATCAAAACAACTACGCCGTGTGTTCATGAACGAGGGACCCTACAACCTGTGATATTGCATATGTTGTTCTCCATCCACGACATATCTACATCTGGCCCCAATATAGGAATTGTAATGTTCAACTATGGCCATGTCCTTCGTCAACAATAACAGTAGTTGAAGTGAGCCCAGGTCCATTTACCACGGCGTAGAATGTAGATCCCATGTGTTTCATTATTTAAAAATTATAGAAATGGTTCATTGTTGACAAATATTGAAATGCTCATCGCTGATTTATATCAGTGATGTTTGAACAAATCAAATGCAGTTTTTTTCCTATAGCACGTACACCAACGAACCATTTCTAACCCACTCAACACAGCACAAAGTATATTTTCGTTGGGAGTCCATATTCCACGCCGTTGAAAATGAACCCTCGGTCCATATACCATGGGGATCTATTTACGATATCAGACCGGCAACAACACATCCTAGAAACAAGGCACCGTCTCCAGGTTACCGTCACTTCATTGTGTGTCTTAAATCCGGAAGTGACGTCGTGATCTGTTCTCAGCGGCTGCAACGTGTCGACAACGTTCAGATGTCATGTAGGAACAATACTTAACAACTATTCAGAACACGTACCATCAGAGGTTGTTACTTAATACTCGTGTCCAACTGCATTCATCCAAGGCAAGGCCGATTGTGATATTTTCTGTGTAAAGTGTTTTGGTTAAAAACATATTGCAAAGGAACTCTGAGCTTGTGAAATACACCAGGAAACAAAGTGGTGTCCAGCAGGGCAATTCTCTTATGTCCGATTGGTCCAATCACAACGAAACTAGTTGTTTACGTCATTACGTCATGACGCGGTTATCTAGGACAAACTGTAGATGCATTGACGACAACAACTATTGGTGCACCATCATGTGGTTTCAAATACATTAAACCGTAATAAATTAATTTTCAATGATGAGTTACCTTTTTATTGGGATACTGATGTCAGTAGTCTAACTGTTGTGATTTAAAAAAAAAGGTAGGCCCTAGTCCCGTTAGGTGCCTCGGTGTTTATTAGAACGTATATTTGTTGTCCTGCCAACTAGCGGCAGTACAGTTCGGTACAGTACAGTTCGATACAGTGCGGTTCCTCGTTGTTTCCTGCGTTATGTTATTGTTAAACCGATCGTTGTCATCGTCTTCGATGTTGTTGCATACAAACTTCGATGTTGTTGCGGTGATAACATTATTTCAGCGAAAACATGTGTACATATACGTTCTACACGTCGCTACATTGTGGTGGTCGAATGCAAATATGTCGTGGAGGGGAGCGAACATTGGTTTGTTTCGTCGTGTTAGAGGTTTCTCCTCTGTAAGAACATGTCACGTTATGCCCTGTTGTATTACTACAGTATACAACAAAACTAAAACATATTGAGTCATTACTATGAAGCATTTGCGTCCGTGCACAGGCGGTTCCCTTGCACGATTACCTCCAGGCAAACCTAATCTTTGACTCGATGTCAGACGCACAATTTGAGCAAGGCGCCATGAACGAGAAGTCTCATTAAAGAGACTTGCGGTCGCACCTTGTCAAACCGGAACCCAGGCGCACGATCACTAAACTGAGACGCATCTGCATGTAATCAGGCATATGGAATACTATGCATTCACCCGCATGGACTCGGCAATTACACATAGTAAAGTACTTTAATACACAAAAACGTGTATGTTCTCCGTTTATTAAAGTAATGTTCATAATACTACAATAGCTGTGTTGACGGCACTCAACCCGCCAAATTGCGTTTAATAACACCGAAACAATGTTCTCTGTACATCATCTAATCAGCAGAGGAAAACGGAAACATCGCCACTCAGTTCCCACAAAAAAACGTCAAAGCAAATTAAACTTAATAGTTATGGAAAAATGAAAATTCGATCACAAATATTCAATTATATTGTTTTATTTCAAAATGCACCATCATAACTTGTACTGGCTTAATTCCTCAACAGGCCGTGACGACGATTTCCAGTTACCATCCGACGACCAAGGGCAAACTGTAGGCTACAAGTATACCAGTCAAAGATAGACAGGTATAACACACTAAAACATAAGGCAGCAACAGAATGCTGGAATATCTTAAAGAGTGAAATTTAGTGCATGGTCAATCAATGTGTTCCATTGAAAAAACAAGGGAAACGGCCAAGAAAGAAACATTTATCGAAACAAGCCATTAGAAAAATGTAGTACAAACAAATGATGTGGAAGTCATATAGACTTACTGGAAATAATGAAGACTACAACAGTTATAAAGAAGCACTTAACCAAGCTACAGCTGAAATTAGAAATTCAAAGAGAAGCTATGAACAAAAATTAGCTTGTAATATAAAACATAACAGCAGGAGTTGTTATGCGTATGTTCGGAGTAAGCAGAGTTCATAATAAGGTCGGTCCTCTAGAAGGCTTCACACTGGGAATCCGTTTTGAGTGGGGTACCACAGGGATCAGTACTGGGATCTATATTATTCTTAATATATATCAACGATTTGGGCGATGATATAACAAGCAAGGTGTTGAAATTAGAGGACGATACAAAAGTGTTTAGAAGGATTAAAAGTGATGGAGATAGACAGCATTTACAAGATGATCTTGACAGGTTGATCAAATGGTCTGAAAAGTAGCAAATGTTGTTCAATTTTGGGAAATGTAAATGCCTCCACACAGGACATGGGAACGAATATGTACAATATACAATGGGGGTATTGGACTAAGTACTACTGTATAAAAGAAAAGGACTTAAGGTTAACCATTAGTGCCAATATGA
>OZ023211.1:1644883-1672383 GCA_963995525.1 Escarpia spicata
AGCTGTCCTGGAGTAAGACCACATTAAGGATTCGTCCGCCATTACCCAGTTAAGGAATGCCCTTGAAAATACCTTTTTGGTGTGACTGAGTGATTTTTTGGGCACTTTAACATGGCACATGTCAGTCCAATGAATACTGAATGTACTACTGCATTAGATCTTTCACGAGGTAGCAATAAATGTACGTTAGTCACTCGCATATTCGCACAGTGGCTATTTTGTAGAACGCACCAATATTTCAAAATCCGTTACCGTTACAAAATTTAGGGGTATCAGTTTGGGTGGATTTTTTTCTGAAAAACGATGTATGATAATTTTACGAATTTTCCACAGCATTTGTGTCGATAGAGGTTAAATATGCTGTGAAATTTTCAAGAAGATCGTTAGACAAACGTTGGAGGAAATGAAGGAAACGTTATAATGGCCGCCTATACACAATCTAATTATTTTATTTTTCACGTGTAATACCACAATTAGGTCTAACCAACATTCTTTTAATTTATTCGTTTGCGTAGCAGTCGTATAATTAGAGATTCGAGCCATTCGCAAGAACAAATGAACCACCAGACTTCATTGACAACTACACACGGTAGTAAAACACAGAGCGGTAGGGTCATAAAGGCGAGAAAGGGCAGCGCAGTCGATGCTAAACGATCGGCTTGATTTATATGACTAAATAAATCTAGGCATCAGGTTGAAAATACTTAACGGCAAATAAAGTAACTGGCAAATGATGAACTATATACGCTTTGATCTTTTCCCTGCCGGATGACGTCAGGGACTCTAAAACGGATTAGACACAGCCGGTTCAGCCACAGCCGGATCGCAACTTCCCAAACAAAATATGACTGTCAACTTTATTTACTAGCGCAAACACATAGGTGTGAACGTAAACGTATTACATAATTAACAGCTGCTCAAACAAACTCCTGCTATGACGCCGGTGTTTAAACAACATGTGTTTAAGTAAATCTGACACAAGTAAACATTCATGAATATTAACTGATTGTCATTTACTAAATAAAAGTGATTTAATTTGATTTAATAAGACCGCTAACTGTATATGCTGATACGGTGAACCGATGGATTCAGTCTACGGGAACGTTAAACTGTACGGCTGCTACACAATACACCGTCTTTGACCGATGCACTGGACACTAAACCGCCATTGATAAAACAACAAGACAGATAAAGATAAAGCTACAAGATAAAACAAATTTTATTAGCAACTCAGCCTAGTTCGAATCACATTATACAGTCGGTAAAATAATACAATTAATACAATTAAAAGTCATACATTGGTAGTTCAGTCTTCTTTTTGGCCATTGAGTGTTTATTGCCAATTAAACAACCCCCGTGGTATTAAAGAGTTAAGCTATCTGTTCGACTGGGTTATTGGCAGTGGGTACGTGTTATTCTGTCTTACATAATAATTGGTATAGTGGTGTATGTTTTTTGTCAGGTAGAGATGATTTAATCTGTGTGTGCTAACTTTCATCTTGTTGAAATATTGTTCACACAGACAGTCCCAAAGTCCGACATAATTGATTACCTCAGCATAACTGAGACAGAACAGCCAACCGCTGTTGACCATTGAACAAAGCAATACACCGTCGTTGACCGATAAACTGAATCATTCACAGCCCGGCTATGAAAAGTGAAACAGCTTGTCGGGCTAAAATAACGCAAAGCAAAAGAAACATCGATTTCATTAAATTAGTGCTAACTAACTATCATTAGTCACTTGCAGCGGTCGCCTGTTAATTGCGATCGCTGCTCGTGTTATGATTAATAGCGGCGGCAATATCAAAGGACCGCAGTCGATAAAAAGACTAAACCAGCCGAAGTAAACGATCAACACACCGTTGTTTCGTACGGCTGTTTCAACCGAGTCCGATGTTTATGGCTGAACGCTCACTCACCGCGTTCAACTAAATCACGTTCATCGTCACAAACCGCGGAATCCCGGCAATTAACGACCGCCAGATGGCGAAATGACGCGGAAGTTCGCTCCGATCAAACGTTAAAAAACAAAAACAAACTGTTTTTACCAACGCAGGTAAGTATATGTTTCCGGATTTATGGCAGGTTGAAACGCGTGACGCAAATGCGCTTTCGTTGCGAGGTTTTCAGGCGCTTGATTTGAGGTTAGGCAGCACTGACGCCTCTGCGACAATTTTTTTTATATTTAACTTTGTGAAAATGAGACAAATTCAAAACATTTTAGTTGTGAGGAAGGGGACGGGGGGGGGGCACATTAGCACAAGGTCAGACACCCAAACAAGATGACGACAGTTCAAGTTCTCTTGTTGCCGTTTCGAAGCTTGGGCAATTTCGTTCACTCCACGTTGCAACAGTTCATTCAGTTGTATGAACTAGGACTTGATTATTTAATTAAAGATGGTGTCGATAAGCTATAAATGTGAACGAATAGTAGTCTTCATGCAGTGATTGGAACATGGCTGAACGCTTCCTGAGAAATGCGATTGGTATTCGAATGAACAAGTTATCAGTTCTGAACGGTCTTACATACTGGATACGCGTTATTTCCAACTTACTGTTCCGTTAGTATATTAGTCCGTGAACGTATCGTTCACATTTGCACGTTCAAATATGTTGACTTGACGTGTGATGATGTAATTAAAAAAATTTACAGTAGTTATTAAGGATAAATTATTCTACTTTTCGGTGTGTGGTCTACGTGAAATGGATTTATAATTTGGAAATTGTTTAAGTAAGTCATTTAATTCCTGAACAAATATATAATAATTATATTAAAAATCTACATAATTCAAAAGTCCTTAAAATTACATATGTGTAAGCCAAAAAAGGTCCATATTTAGAGCTTTTCGACTGGCTAAGGTTACTGCAATGTTTAACCTACTCTTGGACCAAGAATTTTAACTAGTAAAACGTTGGAAATGCAACAGCAAAAGAAGTGTAATGTTTTAATTTTAATACATATTTATTTTATAAATTGTCCGACATTGCAAATGTTATAATACGTGCAATCTGTTTAAGGCACAAGTATTCAATGTGACTAATTTCTGAGTGAATGATTGAGACATAACTTAAAAATCAGAATTCACGATAAAATTGGAATTTGCACTCTGATCCAATAAAACCACCAGAGCATGGCGCCATCTGGTGGATTGTATTTACCAACGTATTTGCTGTTTCGTGGCGCCATCTAACGAACGATCAAATCTGGCATGTGGGCATCTTGGTGTCGATGTTATGCGGCAGTACATACCCAAAATGTCAATCATGTTTATTCACAGTTGGCAATAATTGAGGCCGTTCACAGGCGGAAAGGTGCTTTAGCACCATTATTCAATGAGGCAGTACAAAAAGTACTGTCATTGCGCTTAAAATGTAGCAGTGCAAATGGCAAAAGTAAGTAAGAAATTTATTTCCAACAACAACATTAAATAATCGTACATCCCGTCATTTAAGAAATATAACATTTTCAACATGCAAACAGTAATCATAAGTGTTGATGGGAGGGGTGAACAGACGTGTAATACGTATATATGGTTAACCCCCAACCAGTATAGTTGTACAAATACAATATATTACACTATATATTAATTATAATTCCAAAGAATAATGCAATGTACAGTGCCTACACAATGTAACGTCTTGCTATAATTATTGTGATGTTTTTTCTTAGTTCTAGTACACAGATAGAAGATGGAACTTATAGCTTTTTTTCATACCTGTGTGGTTCTACTGCTGGTAATGCTTCCGTGCAAGGTATTCCACAGTCTTGTTCCATGCACACACGGAAATACACATTGATTTCTGTGTGGTACGCACACGATGACTCTGAAAGGTGTCTTTCTGTCGAGTACCACGTGTTGAGACCGTTTAGACATTGTTGCTTAAAGAGGATGCTGGTATGCTCCAAACGTTTTACGCCACAGATCAGACGAACTACTAATTTCTGCAGCACAGTAATACACCTGATGTTTGAGACATGGGTGTTACCCCATATTTCGCTGCAATAGCTAATATATGGCAAGAACAGGGAACAATACAATATGTACATTCCATCCTGATTAATTAAACAACTTGTTTTGTAAATGATTGCTGCTAGTTTCGACAGTTTTGTTCTAACCGTATTGATGTGATGTTTCCAGTTCAGCTGGTCATCGATACATACTCCCAGACATGTAGTTACACGTGCTCTTGTTATTCGTGCGTTATTTAAGCACACGTTAATGTCAAAATCTGGTGGACGGTTCCAGAATAGCATATCATTCATTTTGGACAAGTTGAGTGATAATTTATTTACAGCAAACCATTTGCACAGTTAGCAAGTTCTCTATTTAACATGTCACATAGGTCTAGCAGATTGTTACCGGTACAAAATATATTCGTACCATCAGCAAAAAGTATGAATGTCACTAACGATGATACGTTACAGCTATCATTAATGTAAAGGACAAATAAACGTGGACCTAAAATAGACCCTCGCGGAACACTACTTATGACGTCTAATAGCGCCGAAACACTACTTGTGACGTCTAATAGCGCCGAAACACTACTTGTGACGTCTAATAGCGCCGAAACACTACTTGTGACGTCTAATAACGCCGAAACACACCCGTCAATATATACAAATTGCTTCCTTTTAATTAAATCATTTGCTATTCCACGTACACCATAATAATTCCTTTTTTTGTAAGAATCTCATGGTCTAGTCTGTCAAATGCCCTTTTAAGATCAATAAGAACACCGATTACATGCTTTTTACTGGGTTTTTTTAGCATTGGAGATTTCTTCTATTAATTCCAATACAGCATGTAACGTGGACATATTAGCACGGAACCCGTACTGATTCGAACTTAATGTGTTTTTAGCGGCAAGAGAGAAATTGGCCTATAATTTGTAAGGTCCTTTTAAACAGGGGTATTACTTTGACAATTTTCATTCGTGTTGGGAACACACCAGTTCTAAATTAATTATTACATATGTGCGTGAGAGGTTTGTTTATTACATGACTGACTTCGCAACAATGTCCATACTTATATCTTCAAAGTCTGAAGATTTCGTTTTGCTTAATCCTAACCTTCCTAACTGGGCAATGATAATTATACAAAGTACTAAATCTACTGACACAATTTGTATAACTTGTCTTGCCTCATAGTTTCAATAAACGAACATATATTATCATCTTGTACAAGTCTTACATATTTAAAAGTGTCCCATTTATGTGTTTCTGTTCCATATTTACATAAAGCAAATATTGGCATATGGTCACTGATGTAATTGATAAATAACCCATTTCTAACTAAATCATTTGTTTGATTAGTAAATATGTTGTCAATCAGAGTACACGAGTTTGAGGTAATTCGTGCACAAATTTATTTATGAATGAATGAACGTTTATTCAATGAATGAATGAACGTTTATTCAACAACAACAATAACATAATACATGCACAGTATGGTTTGCTGCTGCTGCTGCTGAAAGGACATAGCTGAAGTCATAGACTTATGTGTTGCTATGCCCTACTCGAACTATGAAAACTGAATAAATACAACAGGAATTATAAATAAATCACAAAATAATATTCACAACTCATATAATTTTATAGACTGTTTACTATAGTGCTTGTGTTACTATTTCATGGGTTTAACAAAACGTCACCTTCAATTAACAATTCACAAATATGTAGAAAGTAATGACAACTTGATTGCTTTTTTAAATTGTGTTAAACTTGGAAGCTGAGTCAATTTATTTGGTAAATTGTTCCACGTTTTTATACCCTTGACGGTGATTGACAGCAGTCGGAGGGTGGTGTTTGTCTTTTTAACATAGAACAGTTTGCTTTGTCTTGTATCATGTATGTGGATAGCTGCGGTTGGTTCAAATAATGCTTGAACACGACCATTTAAAGAATGGTTGTTTGCTTTATAAAGTATGATCATAGTCTTGTATTTAACTAAATCATAAAATTTAAGCATGTTTGAGAGATGGAAAAATACAGATGTATGATCATGATAATTAAGATTATAAATAATCCGTATAGCTTTTTTCTGTAACATAAATAGTTTTCTAAGTCTAGATTGATAAGTATTTCCCCAGATCTCACAGCAATATGACATATGTGGTTCAACAAGTGAATTATATAATGTGTGTAACGCTTGACAATCAAGAACATGCCTAGTTTTATACAAAACTGCTATGTTTTTTGATACTTTTGATTCAACCATTTTTATGTGTTCTCTCCATGTTACGTTTTCGTCAATGGTTACTCCAAGGAATTTAGTATATGATACCTGCTCAATGTTTTTCCCATTCAAAACTATATTCACACCTGTTCTAGGTTGCTTTTTATTTTTGAACATTATAAAATGTGTTTTGTTCACATTAAGTGATAATTTGTTCGCTCGAAACCACAGGTCTAGTTTTTTTAGTTCGTTGTTAATAACAGTGCTTATTTCATCTGTGTTACTAGCGGAATAAAAAATGTTTGTATCATCAGCAAACAAAATAATGTCAAGCAATTTTGAGACTTCACACATGTCATTTATGTACAGAATAAATAATAACGGGCCAAGGATTGAACCTTGCGGGACTCCACACTTGATTTCCTTTTGTTCTGAGTTACTGTTGTTATAGCATACATATTGTCTATGGTTGGTTAAGTAGCTTTTTATCCAGGCCAGAGCCAGACCCCTGATTCCGTAGCATTGCAATTTACTTAGCAGTATGTTGTGGTCAACAGTGTCAAAGGCTTTTTTTAGGTCGATAAAGACCCCAATCGTGCTTTGGCATTTATCCATTGCGGATGTAATTTTTTCGACAAATTCTGTTAAAGCTAGTGAAGTTGAGTGATTACTTCTGAAGCCATACTGCCCATCTGTCAATATGTGTTGTGTTTCAATGAAAGACCTTAGCCTTTTGTTGAATATTTTTTCAAGTATTTTTGAAAATTGGGATAAGAGAGATATAGGTCTATAATTAGAAAACTGAAAACGATATCCTGACTTAAATATAGGAATGACTTTTGCTAATTTCATATCATTTGGAAATGATCCGCTGATCAAAGATCTGTTAAAAATGTGGATTAGCGGTTGTACAATTTGCTTTATTACATGCTTAACTGTTTTCATGCTGATTTCATCAGGTCCGTATGAAGTTTTACTTTTGCATCCAGACACAATTTCGAGTACTTCTTGCTCAGTAACGGGGGACATATACATTGATTGTGATACAGTACGTTTTACAAAGTCGGTTGGCTTTGTTCCCGGGCAGGGTTCTATGAGGTTGGATAATTTAGTACCTATATCGACGAAGAAATTGTTTAAATGATTAGCTATTTCTTTATTTTCTAATACTACTATGTTATCGCCAACATGAAACTTTTTCAAATATGTGGTATCAGATTTTCTTTTACCTATTATGCTGTTAAGAGTTTTCCAAGTTGCCCTTATATTAGTCTTACAATCGTCGAGTTTTTTTCTGTAATATTTTTTCTTTTCTAGACGTAATAATTTTGTTAACTTATTTTTGTAATTTTTGTAACGGATTTCTGTTAATTCTGTCCTATTTTTTAGAAACGCTAAGTACATGTTATTCTTCTTTATGCAAGCGTTTTTTAGCCCTCTTGATAACCAAGGTTTATCATTCTTTTTTGTCTCTCCTGAATACGTTGTAGTTTTTACAGGACAGGCATCGTTATAAGTATTATTTAGTATTTGCATAAAGCGCGAGAATGCTAAATCAGGGTTTGACTCGTTCATTACAGTGTCCCAGTTTGCATAATTTAAATCGTGCTTAAATTTGTTTAATGAGTCCTCATCTAACGTTCTGTTATATTTATATGTTGGATCATCGTTAATAACCGCATAAGTGCTGTTGTCACACAGGACGAAAATTGGCATATGGTCTGTAGCATTGCTTAAAACAATGCCGCACATTTTGTTTCTACACAGTTCAGAACAGAAAATGTTATTTATTATACTAGCAGTTGTGCTTGTTACTCGTGTGGGCCTGGTGATCAAGGGATATAATCCAGAGCTGAACATTTGATCAATGAAATATTTTGATTCAGCTTGCTCTTCGCAGTGCAATAGGTCTATATTGTAATCACCACATATATACACGATTTTGCTGGTGAGATTTCCCAGTATGAATGAGAGATTGTCATTAAATTTGCTGATGCTGGTATTCGGTGCTCTATACATACAACCGACATTGATTTGTTCGTGTTTACTAATTTGTATCTCAATAAAGATGCTTTCAAAACAGTCATCAACAGCATACGATATATTCCTTAGACAAATATCAGAAGACTGGCAATTGTTAAGTACAGATTCACACACATATATGGCAACGCCGCCACCGTGTTTGTTTTTTCTGGAATTACAGTACAGTTTGTAACCCGAAAATACGACATCGTTACAGTTTACTTCACTTCCGTCCCAATTGTTTTCTTTAAGCCACGTTTCTGATATAGCAATTATATGAAATTTATACTCCATGCTTTGGATAGTATCTTTAATCTTGGGTAAGTTAGCTTTTAAACTCCGAGCATTAAAGTGTATTATACTCAGTTTGATTGGCTGGTTTTTGCCAACACTGCTAAAGTTTGTTGAAAATTGTGCTGGGGTGTAGTATTTACATTGCGTGGGCAAATCGTTATACAACAAACAATCAGTATCAATATTGTGTTCGTAACAGTGTTCATTATAATCAAACGGTGTATCATACGGAGGCGTTAACTCGTCATTTTGTTGTGTAGTTGACGCCATGGTTAAGTCATCACAAAAACGTTTGCCAGGATAGTCAACAGGTACTTGGTAGTTTAACCACGGTTTGCGACATCATGTCGCTCTCTTACCACCAGTTTGTCAAATGACAAATATGCGACTTTGCCCTCTTCCCTGGCCTTCATCATTTTTGGTAGCAGTTCTTTCCGCCTCGCCATGACCCTCTGCGAATAGTCCTCATTCACGTAGATGCCACGAGGCCGTAACATCGGTAATTACTTGGCGTAACATCGGTAAACAAATGTAAAAACATGTATATGAGTTGGGCATGTTTGTCATATATATATATATATATATATTTATATATATATATATATATATATATATATATATACATATATATATATAACATTCAAGCAAAACATTAAAGGACAAAGAAAGCGAGGAAGGCCACGGAAGAGGTGGAGCGACCAAATCAGATATGACACAGGACTTCCGCTATTAACAGCAGAAGGGTGTGCTCTAGACAGGACAAGATGAAGGGGTGTGACCTCCAGGAGGACAGTGAGGGGTCAAATTGGCCTATACATATTTTGTCAATTATATCATGGGAAAGGCATGGGCAGCCCACAACAGTTTAAATAACACATGGAAGTTAAGTTTAACGGGTCGTCTTAATTTTTTTAGAACAATCCTACTGTGCAAAGCTGAGACATGGGCGATCACCAAACATAAACAGGGCAGATTCGATGGATGCTACACGCGAGTATACTGTATGTATTTAAAGGTGACATGAACATGAATGTTCTATTTTAACCACGTAAATAACATACTAACATGACGCTATTTAGACAGGTGTAATACCTGACAGGTTCCTTAGTTAATACGCAGTTTAATGTGTGAAAATCAGCCTCATCATCTGACCGAATTATGAATGAAATCCCGAATGAAATGGTGTACCTGATTGCCGCTTGGAAAAGAACTGTGACGTAATATGTGCCACAGCCCAAATTTGCCTCACCACTCTAAACACGGAAGACACGGCGTAAGATTCTTGTGATTCGGATTTGGAGAGTTGTGTCGCAAATGTGAGGACTTGTAGGACTGTTGCCGGATACAGCGATGACCATTGGGAATAGACGTCATTTAGGAAAGTGTATGTAGGATGATGACGGAAATGTGAACAGGAACCTTTTGAGATTGTCGTCGTCGCCGGAACATCGAAAGTTTTATTGGGATCGGACAATATAATCATGACATTATGCAGAATCACACGGATTATTTTCAACATCAGATACAACGTCCATACGCATAACTCTATCACACAAAGGTTGGAATATTACTTCAGTGGGGTGGGTATTTCTCGGAATTAATATAAGAAGACAAAGCAGAATAATAGCAGAGGGTTTAAGAATGTGTAGGTTGGAAAACTGTTTAACAGAAAATTGCTGTTCCCTAACTTAGTAAGAAGTTCCTGTGAATTATAACCATTACATTTGTTTCAAATTCGCTGCACCTGTGACGTCAGACGGATGACGTAGTATAGGCAACGTCTAACATAAGGCTGTCTTAAATGAAATATTTATTAGAGACTACTGCCATAAATAATACAAACCAGACAGCATAGATTCTTGAAATACAACCGAGAGGCCATTTTGAAAATAGCTAAAGTCATTATTGCACCACTGCTCTTGGTTTTGTGTTAAAATGAGCTCACTCACAGCGAAATTTGATTTTAAAACGTGTATTACTTCATATAACGATTCAGATATTCACATAATTTGGTGATATTGTAGGATAGTTGAAAGTATTACCTGTAAAAATATAAACTGTTAT
Source organism: Escarpia spicata (assembly GCA_963995525.1). Taxonomy (NCBI): domain Eukaryota; kingdom Metazoa; phylum Annelida; class Polychaeta; order Sabellida; family Siboglinidae; genus Escarpia; species Escarpia spicata. The sequence goes on from OZ023211.1 coordinate 1,655,443, forward strand.
CTTTAAACTCCGGTCTGAAGAACTGATGCAGACGATTTTCATCAAACGACCAGCTCGTCTTTGAGAGCCAAACACTCCCAGGCGTAGCGTGTTCATCCTTTCGCGGGGAGACTTGATCAAACACGAGGTGGGCGTATGTGCGTGTGTGTGTGTGTGTGTGTGTGTGTGTGTGTGTGTGTGTGTGTGTGTGTGTGTGTGTGTGTGTGTGTGTGTGTGTGTGTGTGTGTGTGTGTGTGTGTGTGTGTGTGTGTGTGTGTGTGTGTGTGTGTGTGCGTGTGTGTACAGTAATCTGTGAACGACGTCACCAATGGTGCTAAAATAATGTTGAAGATTACTGGACGCCATGTATATGTCACTTGTGCTGGAAACGTCGGACTACTACAAAATGGACCACATGGACCCCTTTCCTGGATCCTCCTATCTAACATGTCAACTTACTACGTTGATAGTAGCATTTTTCGTTCTAAATACCTTGAATATTTCCTTTGCTGCGAGCTGTATTTTGCAGTAGTGTTCCGGGTTAATCCTGCCCTTTATAAGTCGCCGGAAATGGCGTCATTTCCTTGGTTACGCGCGGATATAACATAAGCTTCTCAGGTGTTCGTACAATCTTTTTCTCAGGGTATAATTTGCATTAAAACTAAACAAGAGTTTAATCAACGATTCAGGTGCTGTATTGGTTGGTACGCGCTGTATAGGCTGGTAAGCCAACATTAAGATGCAGTTTGCGTAATATCGTTGTTATCTTGTTCACCAGAGGGCGGCACCAAGGTACACTTTCCCGTTCAAGTTTCAATTACATTGCGCGTAATTTTATGTTTACATCTGTTCATGGTAAAGCCGGGCAACGCTCTTGAAACGATTGACACACCATTCATCATGGGGGGGGGGGACACACCATTCATCATGGGGGGGACACACCATTCATCATGGGGAGGGACACACCATTCATCATGGGGGGGGGGACACACCATTCATCATGGGGAGGGACACTCCATTCATCATGGGGAGGGACACACCATTCATCATGGGGAGGGACACACCATTCATCATGGGGAGGGACACACCATTCATCATGGGGGGGACACACCATTCATCATGGGGAGGGACACACCATTCATCATGGGGAGGGACACACCATTCATCATGGGGGGGACACACCATTCATCATGGGGGGGACACACCATTCATCATGGGGAGGGACACACCATTCATCATGGGGGGGGACACACCATTCATCATGGGGAGGGACACACCATTCATCATGGGGAGGGACACACCATTCATCATGGGGAGGGACACACCATTCATCATGGGGAGGGACACACCATTCATCATGGGGAGGGACACACCATTCATCGTGGGGAGGGACACACCATTCATCGTGGGGAGGGACACACCATTCATCGTGGGGAGGGACATACCATTCATCGTGGGGAGGGACACACCATTCATCGTGGGGAGGGACATACCATTCATCATGGGGGGACATACCATTCATCATGGGGAGGGACACACCTTTCATCATGGGGAGGGACAAACCATTCATCATGGGGAGGGACACACCATTCATTATGGGGAGGGACACACCATTCATCATGGGAGGGACATATCATTCATCATGGGGAGGGACATACCATTCGTCTTGGGGAGGGACATACCATTCATCATGGGGAGGGACACACCATTCATCATGGGGAGGGACACACCATTCATCATGGGGAGGGACATACCATTCATCATGGGTGGGGGACACACCATTCATCATGGAGGTACAATACCATTCTTCATGGGGGGACACACCATTCATCATGGGGGGACACACCGTTCATCTTGAGGGGGGACATACCATTCATCATGGGGCGGGACATACCATTCATCATGGGGAGGGACACACCATTCATCATGGGGAGGGACACACCATTCATCATGGGGAGGGACACATCATTCATCATGGGGAGGGACATACCATTCATCATGGGGATAGACATACCATTCATCATAGGGGGACATACCCTTCATTATGGGGGGGACACACCATTCATCATGGGGGAACACACCATTCATCATGGGGGGGACACATCATTCATCATGGGGGGACATACTATTCATCATGGGGGGGGGACACAACATTCATCATGGGGGGACACACCATTCGTCATGGGGGGGGACATACCATTCATCATGGGAGGACACACCATTCATCATGGTGGGACACACCATTCATCATGGGGGGGACATACAATTCATCATGGGGAGGGACACACCATTCATCATGGGGAGGGACATACCATTCATCATGGGGGGGACACACCATTCATCATGGGGGACACACCATTCATAATGGGGAGGGACACACCATTCATCATGGGGAGGGACACACCATTCATTATGGGGTGGGACACACCATTCATCATGGGAGGGACATACCATTCATCATGGGGAGGGACATACCATTCGTCATGGGGAGGGACATACCATTCATCATGGGGAGGGACACACCATTCATCATGGGGAGGGACACACCATTCATCATGGGGAGGGACATACCATTCATCATGGGTGGGGGACACACCATTCATCATGGGGGGACATACCATTCATCATGGGGGGACACACCATTCATCATGGGGGGGACACACCGTTCATCTTGAGGGGGGACATACCATTCATCATGGGGCGGGACATACCATTCATCATGGGGAGGGACACACCATTCATCATGGGGAGGGACACACCATTCATCATGGGGAGGGACACATCATTCATCATGGGGAGGGACATACCATTCATCATGGGGGGGACACACCATTCATCATAGGGGGACATACCCTTCATTATGGGGGGGACACACCATTCATCATGGGGGAACACACCATTCATCATGGGGGGGACACATCATTCATCATGGGGGGACATACCATTCATCATGGGGAGGGACACACCAGTCATCATCAATGTGGGGAAGGACATACCATTCATCATGGGGGAGGGACACACCATTTATCATGGGGGGGACACACCATTCATCATGGGGGGGACACACCAGTCATCATGGGGGAGGGACACACCATTCATCATGGGGGGGACACACCATTCATCATGGGGGAGGGACACACCATTCATCATGGGGAGGGACACACCATTCATCATGGGGAGGGACACACCATTCATCATGGGGAGGGACATACCATTCATCATGGGTGAGGGACACACCATTCATCATGGGGGGGACACACCATTCATCATGGGGGGGACACACCATTCATCATGGGGGATGGACACACCATTCATCATGGGGGGACACACCATTCATCATGGGGGGGACACACCATTCATCATGGCGGAGGGACACACCATTCATCATGGGGAGGGACACACCATTCATCATGGGGAGGGACACACCATTCATCATGGGGAGGGACATACCATTCATCATGGGGGAGGGACACATCATTCATCATGGGGGAGGGACACACCATTCATCATGGGGGGGACACATCATTCATCATGGTGGAGGGACACACCATTCATCATGGGGAGGGACACACCATTCATCATGGGGAGGGACACACCATTCATCATGGGGAGGGACATACCATTCATCATGGGGGAGGGACACACCATTCATCATGGGGGGACACACCATTCATCATGGGGGAAGGACACACCATTCATCATGGGGGGGACACATCATTCATCATGGGGGGGACACACCATTCATCATGGGGGGGACACACCATTCATCATGGGGAGGGACACACCATTCATCATGGGGAGGGACATACCATTCATCATGGGGGAGGGACACACCATTCATCATGGGGGGGGGACACACCATTCATCATGGGGAGGGACACACCATTCATCATGGGGGGGGACACACCATTCATCATGGGGGAGGGACACACCATTCATCACTCAACTTTCGTCGTCTTTAGTTTCTTCATGTGTTGTTTTGTTTTACAGGTCGCATTTTATTCCGCCATTCTAGTCAGAGGTGAATGCGCGCGCATTAACATATGTCCCAACTAGAGGCCAGAGAAATATTGCGCGCCTCGCAACAAGTGTAGATAGATTATACCGTGAATGTTTTTTGTTTTTGAAAAAAACGCGACATTTTGGACAAAGCGCTGGAAAGCAGGACCCTTAGAAAACACGGGAGATTTCCCGCACAAAAAGCGGTTATGTCGACATCCCTGTTAGCGTCCTCAAAACAGTCCGCAAAATTCTGCGAGTTGTGACTATATCCAATCAGCAATGATATTGTAAATTGGATTGTTGAACACGCAAACACATGAAAATGAAACTGAAATTTAAAAAAATATATGCTCACATCGACTGGTCGAGATAAATCGTTAGACCACATTTACAGATAACTTCGAACTACGTTGATACGCTACGCAACAACATATAAAATACATACAGAACATACAGAACACACAGAACATACAGAACACACAGAACACACAGAACACACAGAACACACAGAACACACAGAACACACAGAACACACAGAACATACAGAATATACAGAATATACAGAATATACAGAACATACAGAACATACAGAATATACAGAACATGCAGAACATACAGAATATACAGAACATACAGAATATACAGAACATACAGAACATACAGAACACACAGAACATACAGAACATACAGAACATACAGAATACACAGAACATACAGAACATACAGAACATACAGAACATACAGAACATACAGAACATACAGAACATACAGAATATACAGAACATACAGAACATACAGAACATACAGAATATACAGAATATACAGAACATACAGAATAAACAGAACATACAGAATATACAGAACATACAGAACATACAGAACATACAGAATATACAGAACATACAGAACATACATAACATACAGAATATACAGAACATACAGAACATACAGAACATACAGAATATACAGAACATACAGAACATACAGAATATACAGAACATACAGAATATACAGAACATACAGAACATACAGAACATACAGAGTATACAGAACATACAGAGTATACAGAACATACAGAATATACAGAACATACAGAACATACATAATATACAGAACATACAGAACATACATAATATACAGAACATACAGAACATACAGAACATACAGAACATACAGAATATACAGAATATACAGAACATACAGAACATACAGAACATACAGAATATACAGAACATACAGAACATACAGAACATACAGAATATACAGAACATACAGAACATACAGAATATACAGAACATACAGAACATACAAAATATACAGAACATACAGAACATACAGAATATACAGAATATACAGAACATACAGAACATATAGAATATACAGAATATACAGAACATACAGAACATACAGAACATACAGAATATACAGAACATACAGAACATACAGAATATACAGAATATACAGAACATACAGAACATACAGAACAAACAGAATATACAGAACATACAGAACATACATGCCATACAGAACATACAGAATATATATGCCATACAGAACATACATAATATACAGAACATACATGCCATACAGAACATACAGAATATACATGCCATACAGAACATACAGAATATATAGGTCATCACAGAATATAGACCTCGAGTAGTTTTCCCTGAACAATTTGACCGCGGTGCTTCCATATTCCATTGCGGAATATGGACACGTTCTATTGAATTTGTAGTCATTTTTTAATTTCCATATTCATCGATTTCCCTACAAAGTATTTTTATTTACAATGTGCAACGTTAAAGCTATGGTTAAAGGTACGACCACTGTTCGATGTAAACAAACTCGACACCGTTATTAGTGTGAGTAGATTTCCTGAGGCGGAGGTTGTAAATGTCAGTTTCTGTCAATTAAGATCAATGTGGCTTCTATAGAAAGAGATCGTTCATCAATATAATCATATTTTATCAATAAAATATACAGTTGTATTGTGCAATGTTGTTATCTGTCTTGTGTCGATATATGTAATTAATTCGGACATACTTTATAAAGACAAAAGTGAATTTCGCTGGAAAGACACTAGGACTTAATTTACGTTACTTATATTTATGTTTGACACTTTTTAATTGGTAGAATGTCAATAGATACACGGTTCTTAATGCACGGGTCGAAACCCAAAATTGGGTCGTCAAGCCATTTATAGTATCCTTTAATGTCCAGATAGATGTCAAATGTTGCGTGGATTTGAAACGCAATGTGATATTATAATGTCACTTTCGTTACACGGACGAAAATCGGTGCCGTTTTTGATTGTCGTGTTCTCTTTTTAATCCAATAAACAAAGGAACGGCCCTCGTTTGATGATTCCTCCGTGTTCAGCAAACATATTCTCATTTATCAATTACGTATGCTATGCCTGTTTTGCCGCGACTTACTTTAATACTTATCACAAGTTAATGTTGAGAAGGCATGGGGCCCAGCAAATCACGGCACCTGCTTTTTGGTAACTGCCAAAAACGGGTAAAAATTGCTGTGAACATAGACGGAGTGTCGTAACAATCATTGCATTTATATACACAAATACAAGAATATATTACAGACAAATCAAGGATGGCTCCTGTCTGTCTGTCTATCTGTCTGTCCGTCTGTCCGTCTGTCCGTCTGTCCGTCTGTCCGTCTGTCCGTCCGTCCGTCCGTCCGTCTGTCCGTCCGTCTGTCCGTCCGTCTGTCCTTCCGTCTGTCCGTCTGTCCGTCTGTCTACATATTGGAACCACTTTTATATAGGTCACACAAACGCCAAATCGTGTTTACGCGATGATAAGTTTTTTTGTGTATATTAGACGTACAACGTTACGAGAGAGAACCGGAGACACGGCGGACATGGTGTGGCATGTGTGGTCGCCGGTCACCAATGAATGGGACATTGTGCGCGGTCCGACCCGGCGGAAGTAGACGTTGACTCGGGGCAAGCTCTACCAGGCAGTGACGGGCCCGAGATTTCAACACGCTGACAGGTGAGGCCGGTGTCGATACTGAACCTGTCAAAGCGAATTACAAGTGACACGACGTGACATGACGTGACACGACGTGACACCACTGGTAGCGTCGCATAAATATTTGGTTACTTTTGCAATATTCCCTTTCATGTATTAAAGATCGTGTGAGTCATTGGAATAGAAGGTATCTGCGTGTACTCTGTTTTTGATGGAGGGAGACACAGGGATTTACTAGTTTTTGCGCATAAATTTAAGATAAACCCAGCGCAAAATATTCGGCTCATAATTACTCTCCAAGGTTGTCATGATGTTCAACAAAATGAGAACACACTACGTCAAGATGTTTAAAAAACCAAGCATCGTGATTGGAGATGCTGAGATGTCGGAGAGGAAGTCTAACAAAATACTTTCTGATGACGAAAGGAAAACGAAAACACCAAACTATTGGTTCATCGTAGTAGCGGTTCTCGGAAATGCATATATTTACATGATTTACTTACATAATTTGTATTTACAGACAGCAAATATCAATAATAAGCTTGACTAACGTACGATTACACAGATTCATGACAAACTATATAATTTAAGTATAACTTTGTATTACGTGTTTATAAAGAAGTGGTTATAATCCGAGGATGTATGACATAATAGGCCTACTAATGTTTCCGAGTAATCAAGATAAATTGTGCAAACTTTTTACGGATAAAAAATCGAACACGACGGCCTTGCTTCATCTCGACTCATATATCTCTATTAATTAAATTATTACCGTAAACATAATTAATCCCATTGTTTGCAGTCGACGTGTATTAGGCTACTGTTACTGGTGCATGCGACATGAGCCAACTTCAACAGACTTTGCTGCGTCACCGCCACGTGTCGCCACTGATCGTCACTGGGAATTTTATAGAGGCGCCTCATATTGCGATGTAATACAATTAGACACATGTAGTCTTATATCAGAAGATGTAGAAATATGTTTGGGGAACACTCAGAATCGCATTGAATTGCCGCTGTTGCCTAAAGTTCTACGTCAACCTTGATTGTGAAATAGTATAGTTTATATTCAAGTGTTGGACATAAAAGGTAATTATAGCGCGTAAAGGTAGGACCCATAGCCCTTTGACAATATGGTTTACTGAGTAATAATGATATGCCTGATTCATGAAACGCTTGCTAACAGCAGGTGCATGTATGTGGTGAACAGTGACGTATATATTATATATGACGGGCTTCAATAACAGTCTTTTACGATGCAATTTGATAATATTGATGACATTCGCTAGGTGGCGTAACTGTCCTATGATTTCAACCGCTGAAGGTCCATTTTTGGAGATGAAACACACAAACAAGAACTGTAATTGTCTGGTCTGACCTGCAAGTGGCAATAGTATGCACAGGTTTATGTTATGTTATACAAATCAATAAAACGACATAAATCAAACAGTCAGAACAATAACAACAATGAAGCCGGTATTCGTCAAATAGAGGCACTCACGGCGCTTTCTCAGGATCTCACCATCAGGTCGTTGAGTGTATTAGTTCAGTGACGACTTAAAATAGTAAATTAACAATTACAAAAGGCATTATTCTAAAAAACAACAACAAAAAGAGCATTTTAAAAGATCACAAAATTGATATCATTACTATACATACTAAAAAAGTTATGAAAGTAATGTAAGATCGTTATCACTACTTTTCTGCATATACATGTATACACCCTGTATATATATATTTATATATATATATATATATATATATAGCTTATATAATAACTATTATAAGAGTAATATAATAATAAATAATATAAAATCAATATCATAAAATGTATAAACTCTTTTTATAGACATTTTAGAAAGAACATTACAACATTCAGAAGTCAATTCTCAGAAGCAAATGTCCAGGAAATTCAGATGTCCAAAAATTCACACACTTCACACGTGTTATGTAAAGACTACACATGTTACATGTAGACTGCCTGGCAAATGGCGTCCAATTAGCCTGAAACAGGGTTCGCTCTTTTACCGCAGCCGCGAAATTTTCAAATTGTAAACAAAATGTGCAAATTACAAACCGTTACTGGGACTTACTGTGGTGGCAGGCAACAAACTCGGAAGAACTTTTGAGGTTGACTGGTTCCCACGCCCAGACGGCAAAGTTGGACCAAGTACTTTCAACTGAATAAGCGAACGTCGTGCTAATAATGACAACATCTGAGTCTGGGTAAGGGAACAGTCAACGCCGCTTTAAGACATTACTAAATGTACACTATGTGTGCCAGTGTATGCAGTGGATCAATGACTCGATGTACACTTGTCTTTACCAGAGTCGCTGCCCGGGCAAATTTCGCAGATTTAATACCTAGGTGCTCAAAACGCGGACTTATTTACATTAGTAATATTTTATAACTATTTATTTATTCAATTAAAATGCTTGATATTGCTATATTTTTAGTGATTAATTTATACATTATAATTGATTAATAGTTTTGTAGTGTTGTATTGTATTGTGTTTATTTAAGTTAACGTTTTAGTATGTTTTCTTCCTTTAAATTAATTAATTAATGCTTTTATCAGTATTGTATATTGAACAATATTTAGCTACAATGACAGTGTTAGTATTAGTATTTTAGTTTATTGATCATTAAGTATAATGTATTATAAAGCGTCAATTATGGATGTGGCGTTATAACAAATTAAATATGGTATTAATTATATATGTGTGTGTGTGTGTGTGTGTGTGTGTGTGTGTGTGTGTGTGTGTGTGTGTGTGTGTGTGTGTGTGTGTGTGTGTGTGTGTGTGTGTGTGTGTGTGTGTGTGTGTGTGTGTGTGTGTGTGTGTGTGTGTGTGTGTGTGTGTGTGTGTGTGTGTGTGTGTGTGTGTGTGTGTGTGTGTGTGTGTGTGTGTGTGTGTGTGTGTGTGTGTGTGTGTGTGTGTGTGTGTGTGTGTGTGTGTGTGTGTGTGTGTGTGTGTGTGTGTGTGTGTGTGTGTGTGTGTGTGTGTGTGTGTGTGTGTGTTAATTATAGAAATTAGTCAAATGGTCTCGAAAAATTAAAGATGAGTTTTGCTATTCAATATTTGTTGGGAAATTACATTGCTTAGGGACATGTGATATGAACTTGGGTGGGGCATATAAACATGGCAATTTATTGTTAACAGTATGTCTAATTGGTAATATAAGATTAATTAGTATGTATGGCGACTTAACAAATTACAATATAACGGATCCTTCCTGAGGCCGTAGATGTCACGCGGCCAAAATCATGGACCGATTTGCAGACGCATCATTACTGCCAAGTGTACCCAGAAAAATGCGATATATCCGCCGAAGCTCTTACGCAGCTGGTACGAGTGTTGCCGTCGGTTGAACATCAACACAGGTAGTCGTTGTATAAGTAGATATGGTGATATCCACAATAATAATAACAATAGTAATAATATAATAAGGATCTCAGAAAGAGACGCAGTTCAACAACTTTGGTGGATATCGCACAATTTCTAGACGATACTCAATACTCTGCGGAAATTACATGGCAGCAAGTCCGTCTGTGGTTTGGCCCGGCTGAAATCGACACCTCAATAACATTTTCTACCAGCATCAAATTACGATTTTTGCAAGTTACGTTAACCGTCCCCAGCCGACCAGTGAGAGCTTGGAACAGTCGTAGGAAACAAGGGAAATGGTATCAACAAGCATTCACAGTTACGTAGGCCTAAATACATCGTTAAACGTACTTACGCTGCAGTTAGGATGACCTGCGAACTTGCGGTCGTGGTTCAAGAAGATGTTTACAAAGATAAGAAGATGAACAATTGAATGTGCCGTCATATAACGGGAGAAACACACGGTGTATGGACGTTGCACGAGCGTTAGTCGTGGTATCATATCCGGCGCTATCATTCTCGTAGCGCTAACACGCCGTAGTGTTCCCTTAGTATTCAGAATACACCGTGCAAACTTGGAGGCCGTATTTAAGAGCAACATAGACAAGGTATAAAGACAATAAGTGAGGCAAAAAGACAGACCCGGGTTAAGATAAACGTTTAAGAGAATGTGGTTTAATATCCCTATTGAGATGAGGAGATTAAGAGAATGCCGGCAGAACGCTAAGGTACTGACAGTTACGAGTGTACACATGTATTGACAAATATTCTGTTCGGACTTATTGAAAGAAACGTAACACATAAGGACAGGCTACGCAAAATGGCTTCTTTTCCACTCGTTATATGTGGTTTCACTTTTGAGTACAATCTGGCTAAATCTGGTTAAATAGTCGAGAAGACGAAGCAGTGCTATGTATCAATACATTAAGCAATCGATAGTACGGCAGATACTCCACTGATCAATAGTTGGCAAAACCAACAAGGTTCATTGTGTAGGCAGGTTTCATTTAAGTTTTTGTAGAGTAGTTGTAACAAGTTCCTATTTGTATTCATGTTTAATTACTGTAATATCTTCGATACAGCAACGGGTATGTTTCGTCAGTTCTAAATAGTCTCATACATTATAAATGTAAAGAGAAACAAATGACTATGTCCAAATAATAAGGTTTTTACATTTCCGAAACATACGGTGTCTTAGTCTTTTTAAATATATAAATACGTTATGAAATCAGTCGAGGTTCTTTATGTTTTTGATTTAACGTTATATTGCCGATTTATTCAAATCGTCCTTTTTGTGTTGTCGACCTGAATGAAATATTCAAGAACACTCGAGACAACACGAATCCAACAATAACTTTGGTATTCAGGTGTACACACAACCATACCATTTATCAGTCATTACCAAAGCCGACGTGATGTTTGTCCTATGGCCATATCTGTTCTTCCGTATTTAGGAGAACGCCCTGACGCATATCTAAATCAGTGTTGAGTTTTAATTTTAATAACATGCGTGATAACTAGAAATCGAGCCTCAGTCCCAGGCGAGCGGTTTGGAAACAAAAAGGAACAGTGAACATGACCCGTGAGACTTCCTTTAAATTTGAATTCAGGTAACGATCAGGTGAACGCAAAAACTGCCGTTTTGCATTTCGCTCAACACGGCACGATTTTATTACTAAGTCGGATTGGAAGCGCCGAAGCGCTATCTCGCAGCAACACACGCGTCTTACCTCGGCACTGATACCGTCTGGCCGGTAGTCGCCTTTCACTCGCAGCGCGGGTCGCGTGCCGATCGCCGCTATTTTGATTTAAAGAAAACCACCGGAAATGAACTAGCGGATTTGGTTACCGCGTGTCAGGTTTCGTCATTACCGGGAATACTCGGCGAGTAATTCAGCGGCGATCTCAAGCCGAAAAATCGACGGGAACGTCATCGCATGGCATCGCGCGGAGATTTCTGTTGTTCTTTGTTTATGAACCGACCGACCGACCGACCGACCGACCGACCGACCGACCGACCGACCGACCGACCGACCGAACGAACGACCGACCGACCGACCGTCCGACCGAACGAAAGAACGAACGAACGAACGAAAGAACGAACGAACGAACGAACGAACGAACGAACGAATGAACGAATGAACGAACTATGTAATATGTGTAGCGGGTGCATCGTTTAATTAAATATAGGCCGTTACTGTGTTGACGCGATGGCGAATACTGTCTGCGAACAATGTCGAGAGGCAGTGACGTAAAAGACTACCTGTCTTTAAAGCTCGCTAGAGAAAGCGAGGTGCCGCTCATATCACATAGCGGTTAGGAATTGTATGCGTGTGTTCGCGTGCGTATGTGTGCGTGCGTGCTCGTGCGTGCTCGTGCGTGTGCGCATGTGTGCGCGTATGTGTGAGTGTCTGCGTGCGCGTGCGAGTGCACGTCTAAAAGTATAATGACTCACCCATACGCACGCGCACACACGCGCGAACACACACACATACACACACACACACACACACACACACAAACACAAGCAAACAAACAAACACACAAACACATACGAACGGAATCGGTGAGAGTTGGAATATATCAGATGATTTACTCACCAGCGTATAATAGTATTTCCAAAAAACGGCTTTGCAGAATGTAGACCATCTTAATGACATGGCACTGCCAACTCTTGCCTGAAGGCTCAATTGGTGTTGCGTGAAATAAAACATCTTGCGTGATACTATTAACACATGCTGAGGTATCTATAAGATAACACGATTTCTTTTCGCTACACACTGAACGGTATGCCAACATTCACGTTAAGCACACGTGTATATGGCGTCATGAAGCGCTGCTCGAGCATCAAAGGGACAATTTGTGTAATTAAATATACCATTAGCAACACTCGTAAGTTTTCTTGAATATATAACCCGCGACTTATAGCACGGTGCACAATATAGATATAGTAATTGCCTTCTATGCGATACGCACTAATGTCATCTGCAATAAGCTTATCTGACGGAAGATGATATTTGATATGTCATCTCTTTGTTCTTCTCCGCTACTGTGCTTCAGGACAAAAACAGGAACCAGTACAAACAAAAACCAGCAAGAATACGTTGCAAAATCAAACACGTTTAAAATCTTTAAAAAGACGTTCCGATAAAAACGGAAAATTCATCAAACAAGAAAAAACTATTTCCAAGAATATGTCCACGACATTTTGTCGTTAAAGATGCAAATCAAGCACAAGCTTAAGAAAATAAAGATATGTTCAGTATTCAAACAAAAAACGTAGCATTCCCCAAACAAAAACCAGTTAGTTAGAACATACACGCCACATTCCGACAAAACGAAAACCTCTCAAACAAGAGAGAACAATTGCCATAATATATATACAGATGACATTTCATCGCTAAAGGTTTACAAGATCAAAACAAGTCTAAAACAATAAAGAGACGTTAAACGTTCAAACAAAGTATTCCCCGTTGCAAGCTTTAGACCATAAATACATGAACACTTATCAAACAAAGAGGAACAGTTCCTCAAAGAAGACACAAGTCGCAGAGAACAATGCACACAGCATTTCATCAATAACAGTTTACATAACAAAACGAATTAGAAACCATAAATAGTTGCCCAACGATAGAAATATAATATATAAATATATATATATATATATATATAAACAAGAGAGACTATGACGTTCCTTCGCTATTGTGTTGGGACCATATTTCTTTTTGTCTGAACTTTAAACATATCTTTATGGTTTTAAACGTGTTTTTGATTTGTTTTGTAAACGTTTAACGATGAGATGTCGTGTACATATTCTTAGAAATCCTTCTCTCTAGTATGGGTAATGTTCAGTTTTTAGCCGGCTTGATTTGGGGGTACTTTTTGACGAAGTGGAACTCACAGGTGATTGTAATTAATAACATGTATTGTCTTATATGGATCGTGTGTGCCCACGTCCTCGGTTGATACGAACTGATGTGTGTACGCTACATGTGTGTGATGTTGGTAATAAATGTAAGCATGTACATCTATCGACATAACTCTTTGCGGTAATCGATCGTGAACAATAAGACGTGATGTCACGATTTTCTGTGACATGAAGCCTATTCATTTTACGATCTTCTTCAAAACCACTATCAACAACGGGTGCATGCTGAAAAAAACTATTAAATAAAAGTTACATTTGCAAATGATGGATGAGTTATACATGTTATAAAAATACGTGCTGCACTTCTTTTTAGTAAGGTGCGAGATGCGTTCATTGCTATCTGTTTTTAATAATCGTTTTAGTTGAATTGTACATTTTGTAGTACGGAAAAATATATAATTATGACACAACATTATTCGTTTGTAAAATAATAAAACAAATTCAAAATCATAAAATGTTTCACATTCTCAAACATAAGAAAAGTATTTTAAAGAATATACATGATATACATATATTTGAATGATACTCGTTTAAAAGAGAAATCCAAAACAAGTTTAACACGAAGGACGGACGAACTCAGTGATATCCGGCCAAATGATCCTCTCATGTCATGTGTCAGTCCGCATGTCATTCTGTGTCAGTCCTTACGTCAATATGTGTGACGCCCGTGGGAAACGGGACCGCCCGTGTCACGTTATTGCCTAGTCTCCCTTTCTCTCCTTCGCATTCATGGGTCATTTACCAGCAGGTAAAGCAAACGATCTTTGCGCATCATTACGCCTTTATTGTCGCTGCGCAAATAAACGCGGTGTTTTATACGCGTGGAACTGGTTTTATGTCTGTGGCCTTCTCTAATGTCGTATATTGACAGGACGCGATAGCTTGGCCTTTATTATAGGGGCTGCGACGACAGACTTCCAATAAATAACGGCTTGGTGCGATACTTTGGAGGAGATTGTTAAGAAAACGGCACCGCTTACGACAAAATAATTAAGAGAAGTGCCCATGAACTTTCTGTTATGAGCGTCGTAAGTGGCCCGTCGTGTAATCATTTGTATTTGATAATTGCTGTACTAATTGTATGCTAATGTGGCAGCTAGAGTAAATAATCGTGTATTCACGGGAGAAAGGGGGACAAATTGTTTTTGAACGACTAGAAACAAGCACCAAAGCACGTTCGCCTTGACGCACTTACGCATGGACACACCGGAGCGCAATAGCGCAGCGGTAAGAGCTTCAGACTCTCGACTGAGAGAACCCGGGTTCGAATTCTGTGCGGCGGTTTCGAACCTTGGGCAAGTTCGTTTACTCTACATTGTTTCAGTTCACTCAGCTGTATGAATGAGTACCTGGCTATAGACAGTGGTGGATATTTGTGTACGAATAGTCTTTGCGCATTAATTGCAGCGTGGCTGAATGCTTCCCAGAAAAGTCGAGATGGTGTTCGATTGAACAGGTCTGCCAGGGAGTAAAGTGTAAAGCGCTTTGAGCTGTCCTGCGGACTGGATACTGCGCTATATAAGAACTTACACACTGTCGTACGGACACACGGACACACGGACACACTGACGCACGAACGGACGGACGCCCGGACGCACGGACGCACGGACACACAGACGCGCGGATACACGCATACATTTACACACACGCGCGTACGCACACGCACACACACACGATGGTGATCACGTGATTCGCAACCAAGTTGAAACCTACTAGCTGGTACAATGGGGGATTACTAGGTAACAAATCAAAGAATCAATCACTGAAGATGACTATCTGACAAAGGAAAGATTACTCGCTAACAAAGTAAACATTAAATTAAAAATAATAAATATTGCCCACTGGCAAAGGAAAGATTACTCGCTGGAAAAGTAACGTTTACTCGCCTGTAAAGTGAACAATACCCGGTAATAGGGCGATGCCTTCTAGCAAACAAAGTACATTAAACGCTGGCAAAGTGCAGATAACTCGCTGGCAAAGTGAATAATCCTCCTGGGTAAGGTAAAGTTTACACTCGATGACACGGCAAACACTAATCACTATGGAGCAGTAGTTGCAGTGAAGGCTTCATTTCACGATGGCGAACACGCAACTATTAAGTTGAAGACTACCCGACGAAAAAGTGAAGGCTGCTCGCCAGCAAGTTGAAGGTTACTCAAACGCAAATTCACCATCGTGTGCCCTGTCGGTAGTGAGCTCGGAGCGTCAACGGCGCTAACACAAACATACGTGTAGGGTCATCGACTGGACACACACGGCAGGCGACTTAAGCCGAGTACATATTGATGCTCGTGTGGTAATGATCATCGAAGCTCTGTTAGTTTACTTTGGCCGCGCACGGCAGCTCTTGAGCGTTGTCAACACCGACGTCTTTGGGCCGCTCTGCTAATGTTTCTCCGCCTGCGTCCTCTTTGATGTGGCGAGGCGAGCGATGGTGGGGGAGGACGCTCGGGTAATGACGGGTGTCGACGAGTGATGTAGGCGGGTTGTAACAACGGGTGGCCAAGGCTAGATGCAAAATCCGATAATCCACAAATAAACAAATGTAAAATGTTTTATTATCAAAACTGACAAGTATGTGTTGTTGCCATAGTAGATTGTATTGTCGTTGTTATTTGGCGCAAATGACTAGCAAATAAAATAACAGAA
>OZ023211.1:1677383-1698764 GCA_963995525.1 Escarpia spicata
ATATGAATCAACTTGGAGAAGGCGCGGATGGCAGTTACTCCAGTACTGTAATGCTCGTGTATTGGCGGCATCTGATGCAGCGCCGTGTGAGGTTTTGTGGATCGAAACTTTGGCTGTGTGTGGGATCTTTTTCTTCCCCTGGCATCTAGACACCAGGTAGAAGGGACCAACGGCTTATAATGTCGCTTTGAATGAAACAGGCAAAGTGAGGTGAACGTAATTGCTCAAATTTCGAAACGGCGTTATGTAGATGGATTAGCAACGAGAAGACGTAGACGACCAGCATATGTACATTTAAAGGGAAAACAATATACCATACGATAAACATCTACAAATGGGTACATAGGATGTGAAACGAACCTCAACAAAGGTGGACCAACGAACTGACGGACCAACGATGAACAGGGAAGGACGAATAAAGGAGTGGACCGGCCCACGTAAAACAACAGCCGGCTCCACTTGAGTAGAAACCGAAGACGGGAACGCGGAATACGATATGCGAATGTGAGATATGAAGTGGTATTTTTTTCTATAAAACATCTTGCAATGTGCCGCCGACCTACTGCCCGCGGATCGTATCAGTCATCCTCTCTGTCCGTCACGCATGGCCGGGCAGGCCATGGGCTT
Source organism: Escarpia spicata (assembly GCA_963995525.1). Taxonomy (NCBI): domain Eukaryota; kingdom Metazoa; phylum Annelida; class Polychaeta; order Sabellida; family Siboglinidae; genus Escarpia; species Escarpia spicata. Next base: position 1,678,011 of record OZ023211.1, read on the forward strand.
GTGTTGACGAAGAAACAGCTTCCTTCGCTCATGTCACACCTCGCTGATGTAATCTCGGCCGATTACTGTCAATGCCGTCTGCATTGATCTGGAGAACACGACGGAATATTTTGATCTGTATAGACTCCATGCGACGGAGAGAGAGAGAGAGAGAGAGAGAGAGAGAGAGAGAGAGAGAGAGAGAGAGAGAGAGAGAGAGAGAGAGAGAGAGAGAGAGAGAGAGAGAGAGAGAGAGAGAGAGAGAGAGAGAGAGAGAGAGAGAGAGAGAGAGAGAGAGAGAGAGAGAGAGAGAGAGAGAGAGAGAGAGAGAGAGAGAGAGAGAGAGAGAGAGAGAGAGAGAGAGAGAGAGAGAGAGAGAGAGAGAGAGAGAGAGAGAGAGAGAGAGAGAGAGAGAGAGAGAGAGAGAGAGAGAGAGAGAGAGAGAGAGAGAGAGAGAGAGAGAGAGAGAGAGAGAAGAGAGAGAGAGAGAGAGAGAGAGAGAGAGAGAGAGAGAGAGAGAGAGAGAGACAGCAAAATAAGGGAAGATGGAGTGGGAATGGGAGAGGAAAAGACAGAGGAAGAGGAAGAGGGAGAGGGAGAAGGAGATGGAGTAAGAGTGGGAGTGGGAGTGGAGGAGGGAGATGGAGTGGGAGTGGGAGTGGGTGTGGGAGTGGGAGAGGAAGCTGAAGCTGAAGATGAAGAAGAAGAGGAAGAGGAACAGGAAGAGGGAGATGGAGTGGGAGTGGGAGTGGGAGTGGGATTGGGAGTGGAAGAGACAGAGGAAGAGGAAGAGGGAGACGAAGAGGAAGAGGAAAAAGGAGATGAAGTGGGAGTGGGAGTGGGAGAGGAAGAGAGAGAGGAAGAGGAAGAGGAAGAGGGAGAGGGAGTGGGAGTGGGAGAGGTAGAGGAAGAGACATAGGAAGAGGAAGAGGGAGAGGGAGAGGGAGAGGGAGAGGGAGAGGGAGAGGGAGAGGGAGAGGGAGAGGGAGAGGGAGAGGGAGAGGGAGAGGGAGAGGGAGAGGGAGAGGGAGAGGGAGAGGGAGAGGGAGAGGGAATGGGAGAGGGAGAGGAAGGGGAAGAGGGAGATGGAGTGGGAGTCGGAGAAGAAGGGACAGAGGGAGATGGAGTGGGAGTCGGAGAGGAAGGGACAGAGGAAGAGGAAGAGGAAGTGGGAGAGGGAGAGGGAGTGGGAGAGGAAGGGGAAAAGGGAGAGGGAGTGGGAGTCGGAGTCGGAGAGGAAGAGGAAGAGGGAGATGGAGTGGGAGTGGGAGAGGAAGAGACACAGGAAGAGGAAGAGTGAGTGGAAGTGGGAGAGGGAGAGAAAGAGGAATAGGAATAGGAAGAGGAAGAGGGAGATGGAGTGGTAGTCTTTCTACTGGAGATGCATTTCAAACGTCACAAACGTAGTTATTTAGAGTTAATTACTGACGTGTTTGCGACTTTTCTACACTCGAAGAACCGTGGAAACTGTGAATGGTGAACCACTCTCCAGAGGGAGACACTGTGAACGAGTTAAAGATCAAAATACATTAACGATAATAATTGATACCTCTGGTTTGCGGTGCCATGGTTATGTTTAACGAGGAGAAATACTAAAACTGAGATGGAGAGACAGCGTGAGCGAGGTTTCAGGAAGGCAGGTGTGATCGGCCAAGACTGGAGGATCATGTCTAAAAGCAAACGTCATTTATGATAACTATGAATCACATAACGATGTGTTATTTTTGTTCGTGATAATTTTTCGTCAAATAAATAACATATTTGCAAAAAAAGATAACATGGCATAACGGATACACGTTAGTTTAAACCTTTCGTGAAATGATTCTAGAACGAAATGAAGAAAACATTCAGTTGCTTCGACAGCTTTAATTAATTATAGTGCCACCCACGCTTGGCCTGATTCTGGTATGAAATATATTAACGCAGTTAATTTTTGCACAGTCAGCAATACCTTTACTGACGCGTATCTTTTTTCTTTGTCTTTGTAAATTACAGCTGAATCGGACGATATTCCGACTGTCTGAACACGGAATATAATTTCCGACCTTCGTCATATCGGATTGCGACTATATGATTTTTATTTACGGTTAAAGTACGTTCTTATTTATTGCCGCATTTGCGTGCTATTCAGTCCTAAGGATAGCTCAACGCGTTTTACGGATCTGCTCACTTGAACACCATCTCGATATCTCTGAGAAGCATGCGGCCATTTGTGCAAATGATTGAACTGAGTCAACGTGGATTGAGCAACATTAACAAAGTTAGGGAAACGCAGCATGGTGATTATAACTAAGATTGCCTCGGTGTTACAACACTACACGATCTAGGAAACTAAACCAAACACGCCGTTGTGTCACCGGAACGACAGGTGACGTCACGTGGTAATGACGTCACACATCCGTCAGCCACTACAGCGTCGTTCCGCACCGTTCCGCTTTAACGGCTGTGAACCATTGCGGGCGCGCACAATGCCGACAAATTCAAACATGTTTTTTCCTTTCGCCGACGTCTGTCAGCCCCGTGGGGTGCCTGCGGGGGGTCGGCGCGGGGCAGGGTGTGAGCACCACACTGCCCCGAGCGTCGTCTGCCAACTTGACCATTTAATGGCGTGCGAAGATTGATCGTGTATCTCGCGTGCCCGGCTCTGTAATCATCAGCTTTGTTCTGCCCGAATAACCATTAGTTGACGATTGAGCGACATGGCAGGTCGGCGACATGGTGACACGGAGGCGGGCGCCGTAATAAGATGGCTGCTCGCTGACACTAAGCTGACGACGCCGGCACCGCGGCGGAGAGAGGAAATTACCCCCACGTCCGCTCGCACCGACCGACACTGAACTCTCGGTCTACCTACGCGCCAAAGGTCAACTCGGACAGACTGCAGGTGAAGAGTGGATCGCGCGTCGACGGATGCCATTGTGTTTGTTCCACCCAACTGGTTCTTCGTCTTTCCTCACCCATCTCTTTGTCGGTGTTTCTTTTTTTTCACCAGTATTATGGTTTATCGTTATCTGTATTTCTCTTCCTTTACCGTTATCTGTATTTCTCTTCCGCTAACGTTATCTGTATTTATCTTCCTCTAACGTTATCTGTATTTCTCTTCCTTTACCGTTATCTGTATTTCTCTTCCTTTACCGTATTCTGTCTTTATCGTTACCTTATTTTATCTTTACCGTTATCTGTGTTATTTCTTTACCGTCGTCACCTGTATTACTTGTGTTATGTCTTTAGGTACGTTACCTGTATTCCTTTTCTTTACAATTACCTGTATTATGACTTTACCTGTAATACGTCGTTACCGTTAACTGTATTTTGTCTCTGCCGTTACATGTGTACTTCTTCCAGCGTCACCTGTATTTGGCATCATCTTCATGACGTGTTCTTCTTCTTCCTCTTCGTTCTTGTATCCTGCGTCTTCAGCGTCTTCTGCGTCTAACTACGTCTTTTCTATCGTCCAAATCTTCTCAAATTACGGAACTATTGTTCGACGGAAACCGATACGTCGTATTCTTTGTCAATCTAACTAAGTTGTTTGTCATTCAAACGTTGTTGGGTATTGTTCACTTTCATTCTTCGATTTCTTTCATTCTTCTGCAAGATTCGAAAGAGTATACCAGCTGGCAACGGCTATGACGTCCGCTATTGCTGATATGTCCAAATGCAGTATCAGCCGACATAAGAGATCTAGTTATATTTATCAACGACACTCAAACCAATATCGGTGCTTGTACACCGATACTGACACCGACACCGACACCGACACCGACACCGACACCGACACCGACACCGACACCGACACCGACACCGACACCGACACCGACACCGACATTGACACAGACGCTAACACTGACACTGACATTGACACTGCGACGCTCATTGTGGCTTTGAAAGACAATAGCCGGTGACCTGCTGAAGCCTTCTATAAGGCTGGCGACGGAACGGGGTGATGAGGACGTCAAGGACTTTGAACCCAACGTGTGTTGTGACACCGTATGTGTGCGTGTGCGTGTGTGTGTGCGTGTGTGTGTGCGTGTGTGTGTGCGTGTGTGTGTGCGTGCGTGTTGTGTGCGCATGTGTGTGCGTGTGTGAGTGCCTATGTGTGTGTTTGCGTGCGTGCGTGTGTGCGTGCGTGTTGGTGCGTGCGTGTGTGTGCGTGTGTGTGTGCGTGCGTGAGTGTGTGTATGTGTGGTTGGTGTGTGCGTGTGTGCGTGTGTGCGCGTGTGCGCGTGTGCGCGTGTGCGCGTGTGTGCGTGGGTGCGTGTTTGTGTGTGTGTGCGGGTGCGTGTGCGTGTACGTGTACGTGCACGCGCGTGCGTCCACGCGCGCGGCGGACGTTTCTCGCCAGGCAGCGAGTGCCTCCCTGTCGCTGTCAAGAAGTAATGTCGAGTGAGTCGTATAGAGGGCGGACTGACGTGAACTCAGTTAACAGTCGATCGACGGCGGCGTCCTGCAGCGTTGAGGTGTCATCCTTTGTTCGCCCTCGCCCGTCTCGCAGCGAGACACCGCGGCGACAACCTCTCCTGGCGCCACCGCCGCGGCGAGTCGAGGCGGCCCGGATGATGGGTGTCGAGGTGGCTCGATTAACGGCGAGTCGATGTAGCCCGGGTGATGGCGGCCGACACGTTAGAATGCCGGACCCTCGATCGAGGCTATGCGAATTCGGATCATCCTACTTTATTATTAAAATATCAAAATACGTGTTTATCGTACAAAGAATGAAATGAAAGATACATGTGCCAACGTTCCGAAAGTATTATACCATTTACTACTACTAACATGAGTTACTATTACTACTACTACTACTACTACTATTACTACTACTGCTACTACTACTACTACTACTACTACTACTACTACTACTACTACTACTATTACTACTACTACTACTTCTACTACTACTACTACTACTACTACTACTACTACTACTACTACTACTACTACTACTACTACTACTACTACTACGGCGACGACGACGGCGACGGCGACGACGACGTCTGCAACAACAATCTGTTAAATATGGTTACATTTTGTGACGCGCATACTTACAAGTTCTGAATGGCGACGTGCTTACGGCAGCATATATCAGCATCACCTCGCAAGTTGAATAGATCTGGTTATTTTGATGATAAAGTACGAAGAACACGCAGTTACTTGGCAATTTTCTGGATACGAAATTGGGTACGTTTACTCGAACCTCTGCTGCGTGACAATAACATATAATATATAATGCAACACGATTTTGTCTCAAACAATTTCTTTTTAACATATCCAAAACGTTAACTACCTTGCAAAGGCTTTCGCTTTAAATAAAGCGATACTACCTGCTTTACAAGTAGGCAAAATCACATCATACTTTATGTACGGATAAAAAGGTTTACAGTTAACGATATTTATCAAGATTGCCATCAACATCGATACGCTCCAGGGGTATGGTGGAAATGTAAGCCGTGCATTTATCAAGACGTCAACAATGTATTAGCTATATTTATGTTATTTTGCAAACAAATTCTGCTATTCTGTTGTATGTTTTATTAATCCAATATTTCCCTTTTTGTTTTTGTCAGTGTATTAGATAATTTATAGCGGCATATATTAAAAAGTGGCTTACACCTTTGGTACAGGTGTTTCGGGTTTAAATATATATATTCTAAATGTATAAGCACAATGCCGTCAACGTTGTTCTTTTATCCTATGACATGTGATCGCAACAATCATTAGTCACGAAAATGTCCAAATAATACATACAGTTGGATACACCATGTAAACAAGCAATCATACACAGTAAACAAGCAATCATATATATATATGTATATATACATATATATATATGTATATATATATATATATACATATATATATATATATACATATGCATATGTATGTATATATGTATATATATATATATATATATATATATATGTATATATATATATATATATATATATATATATACATATACATATACATATACATATACATATACATATATATATATATATATATACAAAGGAAACCGAACATTTGCTATATACAATTCGAAAGACATGGCCAACATAGCATCACACCTTAAAACCTGCAAATTAAAAGACATGGGAATTAGAGTGAGCCCGAAGCGTACGGGTCCAAATACCCAATGACTACTTCTAAAGTAATGAATGCTTCATGCTGAATCCAACAAACAGATCGGTGGAGAATGGAAAGTGTACTAGGACAGGTAGAAACAAACACGAGAAGACAGGTGAGCTTACAGAGAGACGCCGGACCAATACAGAACCGACCACTAAGGCCCGTTACCACAGTAGCGCGTGCAGAAGACAGGAGAACAATACGAAAGACTATCCACGAACGCAAGATATAAAACGGTCATTTTTTTTCTCATGAAAACATCTTCCAATAAGCCGCCGAAGAGGACACCACGGATCATATCGCCGTCGCCGTCGCCGTCGCCGTCGCCGTCGCCGCCGTCGCCTGCCAGTCGAACGCACGCGACAGACCTCCGTCGAACAAAAAAACGTCCTCGTCGTCTCCATCACACCTCGTTGATTTAATCTGTGCCGAATGTTTGCATAAATTACCTCGTGTTGCCTCTTTCACGTCTTCGTTGCGCTTCATTGTTCTCGTGTGTACGTCAGACGTCTTTGTCGTCATCATACCTGTCAGCAACGGAGAAGGTCGTATTGCAGTGACCACTGAAACGGAAAGGTTCGGCTGTGTTCCGTGTCGTCAGATGTCACCCAGCTGACTGCAACGAGTCGTCACCTTGATGGCCGCGAGTCTCTGTCATGCCATATCAGATCAATGCCGTCATCAGCCATCTCGCCCGTCGCCAAAGTGCAAAGAACAACGACTGTGACGTCATCGGCGTGTCAGACATTGGCGTAAACCAGCGGTCTGGTGACGATTGTTTTTCATCGTAAAGTAATTTTTATATAATATGCAATATCTATATATGCGAACATATTAACAACCCAAAAAGGAGTTTGATGAACCACAACTGTTAATATGATGTGATCGTTATCTGTCTAATTTGCATTGTTTCGACTAAAATATCGTGTTTACGTTGTCTGCTAAATAGTAGTAGTAGTAGTAGTAGTAGTAGTAGTAGTAGTAGTAGTAACACTTTCATTGCATCCAAAGCTAAATCTTCACGAGCCAGATCCCGAAAACTAAGTATGGTTAATTTGGATCATGGGCAGGTAACGATCAAATTATATTTAAGCATGAAACTGAAACCATTTCTTTACAATATCTTAGGTACATATAACTTACATAATTTAGGCCTACAACTGTACATATCACAGTTTTACAACGTACCGGCGATATGTCTTTGACACTTTAAAGAAGGGCTGCATGTGAATTGTTGGTTTTGTTATACTAATAAAAATGTATAGTATAAATTAAGGCTGCTTACTCAGCGGGTTTATTCATCTCGAATCCGGATCGTTTATGTACAAATGTGTATAGTGTTAGTAGTTTGCATAAAGTCTGCAGTCTGTTTAATAAAAAATGCGTACTTTTGAATAATCTAACGAAATACACAAAACACGTGCATCACATTTGTCTTTCCCAAATGCATCCTCATGATCGGCAACTGTCTCTGGCTAGATTAGGTTTTAGCCGTCCTCTAATTAGCTGATTCGGTGACGTCTGCGCTCGAGCGAAAAATGGTAAACTAGTCAGTTAAACAAAACCGTGAGTTCGAGGCCAGCCAAACTTTGACGACCACTGTTGGCTAGCTCATCCTTTCCCGACTAAGTCCTATATAACTAAGTTCGAACCGACTTGGTCGTAGTTCCTTTTATAGATAGTCTGTTAATTTGCATACAAGAACTGGCATATTATCATAATGATTAATGAATACTTAGTACGTTTGTTTGCTTGTTTGCTAAATTAGTCTGAAAAGTGAGGAGAGATAATCGAATTGAGAGAAGAGTTTAAAACAGCAGTAGAGGCGTAGTCTTAACACTGTGATCACAACATAGGTTTACGAAAACAAAAATATTGTTTCGAATAAAAATGTTCGTCGCAAATACTCATTTTAGGCGGGTATTCAGCGAACACCGATATTCGTATTTTTTAACGGACATGTTTCTCGACTCGACAAGCACACTTGTTTTGTTAATAAAACTTAAACTCTGTTAAAGTCTCGTGGAAAAACCTATCCATACCACATCGAAACTAGGCGTGGGAACACATATTAGTGGCGATTACAACATTATCAAGATAATCATACCATTATTATCATGTCAATAAATGTTTTTCTCACTCGAAATGGGTAGGTTAGATTTAATGTAGGGGCAAGGCAGCCTGCGTCGTTTAAAATATAATGTCTCAAAGACAAAGTAAAAAGTATGTGTTTTAGTTTCAACTGTCAATTAATCTCTGTCACTCGGCGAGAGATGCACCGGAGATAGTGCAGCTTTCCCAGGGTCAGAGCAACCTCTTGCGTATCCGGTTTCACTGGGTTCAGCGTTTCGCAGGCATCAGTGACGTACGCTACAGTCATAATTATAATAATTTTATTATCTCTGCGTGGTTCGGCCGAATACAGACTGCCCCGGGGGTGGGTTGGGATTCTACCCCAAGTGTCCACCCCGGGGGAGGGTGATAGGTTGGGATTCTACCCCACGTGTCCACCCATTCCGCTCTCCCCAACATGTGGAATGTGGTCGGTTGTGTGCGACATGGCTTCACAACATAACTTATAAACCAAGTTTATGGTGTCCAGTAGGGATAGGTGTGTGCTGTGTGTGTGTTTGTATGTGTTTGTGTGTGCGGGTGTGTGTGTCTGTGTATGTGCGTGTGCGTGTGTGCGTGTGTGCGTGTGTGCGTGTGTGCGTGTGTGCGTGTGTGCGTGTGTGCGTGTGTGCGTGTGTGCGTGTGTGCGTGTGTGCGTGTGTGCGTGTGTGCGCGTGTGCGTGCGCGTGTACGTGCGCGTGTACGCGCGTGTGTGCGTGTGTGCGTGTGTGCGTGTGTGCGTGTGTGCGTGCGTGCGTGCGTGCGCGCGTGAACGTGCGCGCGCGTGTTTGTATGGGTCTGCGTCTGCGTGCGTGGGTGCGTGCGTGCTTTCGTGCGGATGTGTAAACATTAGTCAAATCCTACAGTTATCTTTTTTGAGATAATAAACATGGAACATGCTTCCCGTCAGTTGTCGCCCAAAGAAATCGGATTATGTTTGCGTACACAGTAATTCTTCCCTTATTGCCACGTGCTGCCCGACAGCAGCTGGAGATGTAAGCCTGTGCGTAGAGACGTGCCGTAGTCTGCACATCTTCTCTTTTCTCTGTTTATAAAAATACAATCAAGGAGCAAAAACATCGAAAGTGGGTCCCACCTCGGAATCGTTACCATTTCATTCATGTATGATACATTACGCACATGAAACAATGATATGCCCCTAACACCACCACAACACGATAATGCTTACACGACAACACGACCAATCACACTACTACTAAACCCGCACTCCACGCATACAATACTCGAGTGGCGCCCGCCGCCTAACATCATCCAAAAAGTCTGTAGGCAATAGGCGGCCACGCACTTAGCAGCGACAATTAATTTAGCCGCGGACAGCCGGTCTGCCCTCCCGCTCAATTAGCATCAAGCTGGCAACGTGAAAGACGACGTCAGTCGCACGATGGCTAAACGACGATCGCGTTTACTGCTTCACCTGGCTCGTTGTGACGACGAACTACGCTACGTCATAAACGTCGTTTCGCGTCACGGGCGTGAACATATTCCGCCGGCGTATAGCGGCGAATCAGTGACCTATTGGAGTGCACCAGGCCATTGGGAAATTGTCTTAACTTGCTTCCTGTAATACAGGACAACACTACAACCTGTTGCGGCACTGCATTTTAAAGTAACACATAAAACCAAGTTCTTATGTAGGGGCCTAGCGCAGTAAACAAATCTTAGCACTATTCAGAGCGCTTTATACTTCACCCCTTGGCAGACCTGTTGAATCGAACTTCATCTCCTATATCTCCTGTTCTCTGGGAAGCATTTAGCCACTCTGCAATTAATGCGCGAAGATTATTCGTACACAAATATCAGTATCTGTAACCAGGTACTCATCTGTACAGCTACGTGAACTGAGGTAATGTGAGTGAACGAAATGTTTCATATATATATATATGTTTTATATATACATGTATATATATATTTATTTATTACTATACTATGCTATACTATGCTATACTATACTATACTATACTATACTATACTATACTATACTATACTATACTATACTATACTATACTATAATATAATATAATATAATATAATATACTATACTATACTATACTATACTATACTATACTATACTATACCATACTATGCTATGCTATGCTGTGCTATGCTGTGCTATGCTATGCTATGCTATACTATACTATACTATGCTGTGCTGTGCTGTGCTGTGCTGTGCTGTGCTGTGCTGTGCTGTGCTGTGCTGTGCTATGCTATACTATACTATGCTATTCTCTGCTATACTATACTCTGCTATGCTATGCTATGCTATGCTATGCTATGCTATGCTATGCTATGCTATGCTATGCTATACTATACTATACTATACTATACTATACTATACTATACTATACTATACTATACTGTTCTATGCTATATATTGCTCAAGCCCAGTGTATGATTCCGAGCAAACTATTATGGAGAGTCGGGTACGAACCTGCGCCAGTTCGACGACATTTCACGACTACCCCGGCAGAAAAACCCAGGCAGACGTCAACAGGGATAAAGTAGTATGTATTGTATTAACACGCTGACTGTGGAGCGTTGTAAGGATATCTCTTCTCGGGCGTCGATGCCCAGTCGCATCTTTCAACGTTCATTCGGTTCCTTGGCCCATTGGCTCCTCATCTACCATTGGCTCCTCATCTACCATCGGTGATGTATTTGAAAAAAAACACGAAGGTAAATATTGTTAGATTTTATTTGTTTAATTGTCATTCCCAGGTGGCGCCACTAGAGTTGTGTTAAAATTATTATCTGCTGTCTGAATGAAATGCCGTAATTGGCGACAGCGAGAGTTAAACGGCCATATGAATGAGTTTAAGTTAAACATACTAACACGGTTTGTTGTTCCTCGGGAGGATGTGAGCTACATGAAAATAAATCGTTGTACAAATTAGATCGTTACGCAACAATTAGCAATATGGCAATGACGTACGGTCAGGTGCAGTCAGTTAGCGTTAATCTGTGCGCCTCGACATCTGGATATATTTTTACGGAGCGGAATTTAAAAACGCTAGTCACTTTTAATCAAGAAATCCGCGTTCTGGACCCGGACGTCCAAATCTTGCAAATAATATACAGTTTACTGTAAATGTTGCTCAAGAATCCGGACATTTCTATTCGGTCAATTGTGTTCGCCATTCCACATTTGAAGACATCATTGATTCTAGCAACAGAGAAATAAAAGCAATATATACAGCATCGATGTTGGTATTCACGTGAAGAAAAAAATGTGCATAATTCATGAATCCGGAAAAATCATTCCTCGGGATATAATCACTGGAGCCGAAAGTGTCCGGACTACCAAGGTTCCGATGTATTCAAAGTCATTGACGTGTAACTGTACACAATGATCGAGACTGCGCAATCAATTGGTTTAGACAACTATAGGGACATTCTTATGACCCCATAAGCCCGATCGCGCTCTTTCAAATATATTTTCCTCCCAAACAATGATCTTATGAACTGGAAACTGTCAACCCGAAGACGCCACACTGGGACATTTTCACGATTGTCTTACGGTAACAGTATTCTTGGTGATAAAGCAGCGTTTTTTTGCGTTTTTAAAGGCTCCTTTAATTTAACAACGGATTTTGTAATGATGTATTTCCTTATGAACTGCGAACTTTAATTACACGGTTTACCGCACCGGTTTTGCAAAGCCCCAGAACGTATGTTTCTGAGGATGTCGGGGCTCTAGACGTGGCATGCACTGAGGTGTGTGTTGTATTAATCGTGCGCATTTTGTTTTTTCGATGGCATGCGTCAATAGGCAAGCCGACATTAAAAGGGAATATGTTGTACAATGTATATGTAAACGTATGTTACTGCATGAAGCTTAAATAAAGAGTTAATGTGATCAATCAGGTATCATCGTAAGACAGCCAGACATGTAGATAGATAACTCGAAAGAATAACAAGAAGTGCATCTAAGCGTATTCCACAAATGAGAAATCTTTGTTCAGAAAAACTACTAGAATGTACATAGTTTGACAACATTGCAAAAACCAGGGTATTAGGGACCAGGTAGACATAATAATTATATGATAAAATAGTTAATGTCTATCCAAATATGGATAGGAAATTATGTATGTATGTATGTGTGTATGTATGTGTGTATGTGTGTATGTGTGTATGTGTGTATGTGTGTGTGTGTGTGTGTGTGTGTGTGTATGTGTGTGTGTGTGTATGTATGTATGTATGTATGTATGTATGTATGTATGTATGTATGTATGTATGAATGTATGTATGTATGCATGCATATATGCATGTATGCACATAAGAAAGTATTCATTATTGCAGAGGACGATAAAAGAATGGAACAAAGAATCCATCCTCGTGAGCCAGGGGGCGCTGGTGACTACACCAGTGTAAAACAGGCAAGTTCTTATATAGCGCAGTATCCAGTCCTTAGGACTGTTCAAGGCGCTTTACACTTTACTTCCTGGCAGACCTGTTCGACGGAACACGATCTCGACTACTTTGGGAAGAATTCAGCAAAGCTGCAAATATTGCACGAGGACTATTGGTACGAAAAATAGTCACCACTGTCTATAGCCAGGTACTCATTCTTACATCTGAGTGAACTGGAGCAACGTGGAGTGAACGAACTTGCCCGCGATTCGAAACGGCAGCAAAAGGAATCGAAAACGGAATCTCTTGATTGAGAATCCGACCTTCTATTAACTACACCAGCGAGCTCCGTACAGAAACGTTTCAGTGTCAACTAGCGACCCAGATGTGCAGGATGAAATCGTCTACTGATTACCTTAACGCTAAAGCAGTGGGAATATCACATAAATTAACATGACCTATTTCTGATAAAGGCTGACTATTGTTAATAGTGTTAACAACTTGTTAAATATTGTTATAATAGTATCTCTTGCCGTATACCAAAACCTGTTCTTAACCAGGAAGAAGTGGTAATACGAATTACAGAACCACGCTTGTCACGATGCCCTCGGTCAGTTTTTATTATAAAATAGGAAAGGGAGATTTAATTTAATTTTAAATATGGAAATAAAATAAAAACATAATTTTACCAAAAACAAAGAATGCCTCCCGTTTCATATATATATATATATATATATATATATATATATATATATATATATACATATACATTACAAAAATATATCATTGTGTGATTAAAATTAATATTGTCATATAAATTTTTAAAAAGAATGTATATTGGCTGCGTGCAAATTATGTAAATATGATTTGTAAATGGTGTTAATGCATGGTTTACCATCCGGTTACGCCCCCACACGACTGACATTGTTGGATTCACGATAAGACAATGATGTCCTCGTCCACATGTCAACTAGGGCTTCTTACTTTCTTATAATATTTTGTTAATTAATTAAAGACTATTTGACAAGTTGCGCGTTTTGTTCACCTCCTCTATCTGTACACAGCTGTACATAGCTGTACACAGCTGTACAGCTCAAACGCGTACGTTCCACTGATATTTACCTTTGTCGGCTATTCATTACATATGCGCTATTGTAATTCGATATATTGGTGGCGACCTGTTTAATCAACATTCACACAATAATATCCACGCAGCCTAGCACAAACAACATGTTCATTAACGTATCATTCCCAAATAAACCGTCCTACATATTCAAACAGACTCGAAAATTGGATTTCTTGAAACCGCGAGAAAGAAACTCATATAAAGAGGCTGGCGCTGCGGTCAAATATTCCGTTGTTCGCGTGCAAGTGTTCTCGTAATAAAACGCTTCGCCGGAAACAGTGCGATATGCCGTGGTTTCCAGTTTCTTAATTATAGCTTAACTAAGTAAATTATTAAGCATACCACTATTATGTCTTCTTCCATTCAGGTATGTATGATCCAGTGCCGGATTTAGGGCAGGACAGATTGAGCAGTTTCCCATTTGCTTCAGTAAATAATTTATATGGGGACCTTCACAAAACGTTTATGCGATCATACTAGCTCCATGAAATAAAAGGTGATGTGACAAAATGATGTTGCTCCTCTACGAGGTAACGTGACAACTAACAAACCATGGGTGACTAAGCTAGGTGATGTACGTGCTCCTCTACGAGGTAACGTGACAACTAACAAACCATGGGTGACTAAGCTAGGTGATGTACGTGCTCCTCTACGAGGTAACGTGACAACTAACAAACCATGGGTGACTAAGCTAGGTGATGTACATGCTCCTCTACGAGGTAACGTGACAACTAACAAACCATGGGTGACTAAGCTAGGTGATGTACGTGCTCCTCTACGTGGTAACGTGACAACTAACAAACCATGGGTGACTAAGCTAGGTGATGTACGTGCTCCTCTACGAGGTAACGTGACAACTAACAAACCATGGGTGACTAAGCTAGGTGATGTACGTGCTCCTCTACGTGGTAACGTGACAACTAACAAACCATGGGTGACTAAGCTAGGTGATGTACGTGCTCCTCTACGTGGTAACGTGACAACTAACAAACCATGGGTGACTAAGCTAGGTGATGTACGTGCTCCTCTACGAGGTAACGTGACAACTAACAAACCATGGGTGACTAAGCTAGGTGATGTACGTGCTCCTCTACGTGGTAACGTGACAACTAACAAACCATGGGTGACTAAGCTAGGTGATGTACGTGCTCCTCTACGTGGTAACGTGACAACTAACAAACCATGGGTGACTAAGCTAGGTGATGTACGTGCTCAAAGGTAACCAACAGTTTATGAGTAGTGAATGAATGAACGAATGAATGAATGATGTTTATTCAACAACAACAACAACATAATACATGCACAGTATGGTGTGCTGCTGCTGCTGCTGCTGCTGCTGCTGCTGCTGCTGCTGCTGCTGCTGCTGCTGCTGCTGCTGCTGAAAGGACATAGCTGAAGTCATATACTTATATGTTGCTATGCACTTCTAAAAAAAAAACTGAATAAATACAACATATATTGAACTGATTGACTTGCACAATGATAACTTACGCTTCACACAATCTTTGCAGGAACGTCTCTCCTGTCCAGTAAGCAATATAGAATATGGCGTTTTGAGTCTCCGTTGTGTGTCATTTCTGTATCTGCAGACACATGGGTCATTCTACCTATTCAGACACATGGGTCATTCTACCTATTCAAACACATGGGTCATTCTACCTATTCAGACACATGGGTCATTCTACCTATTCAGACACATGGATCATTCTACCTATTCAGTATAATTTCCAACCCCAAGATGTTGTTTTACATCAGCATACTTTTCCTTTAATTTGTCTTTTCAATATATCATGTTTGAGTAGCCAGACATCTCACGCTTACATATAAATCGGCATACAAAAAATAGTTAAAACATTAATTTTATATTTTTGTCAACTCTGTTAGGGGCATTCCCATACTCAGTAGAGTAATGAAACTTAATCATAGACGAATTATGCTATGATCGGCAACTTGTACCTGTAACCTCTGATCATCCAATCATAAAAGATAAATAATTTAATAAGCATGGTTTTTAATTAAATGGCTCTTCCATCGTGTTCGTGTTACTTTTGTCTCACAACATACACTCTGTGCTACCAACTAACGATGCCATTGGTATACGAAAACAATAACGACACCTTTGGTGAAACAGACAAGGTAGTGTATCTGATCTAGACCAGTTCTGAAAGCTTACCAGTTTCAGGATCATTATTGCAATTTTGGACGGTAACAGAATTGACGTTTTAATAAAAGGATAACAATTGGTAACAAAACTGACCCTGAATCAGAGTGAATGAGGACACTGCATCAGACCGGTCATCATTTAATCATAATATCCTAAGGTTATGTTTCAAAACAATGTATTTCCAGTACAATACTTGTACATTGTACATCTTCGTTGCCATGTCCTGTGTGGAGGTATTTACATTTCCAAAAAAATAAACAACCTTTGCCACTTTTCAGACCATTTAATTAAACTGTCAATATCTTCAACACCTTGCTTGTTATATCATCGTCCAAATCGTTGATATATATTAAGAATAATATAGGTCCCAATACTGATCCCTGTGGTACCCCACTCAATACCGATTTCCAGTTTGAAGCCTCCCCATCAACTACTACCTGTTGTCTTCTGTCAATCAGCCATTTTTCTGTCCAGTTAATTATGCCATGGGCTTTTAGTTTAAGCAGTAATCTTCGATGTGGCACGTTGTTGAAAGCTTTCTGAAAATCTAAGTAGATAATATCTACTGGTGATCTCTCGTCTACCCACTTAGTGATATCTTCCAAAAACATAACATATTTGTTAAGCATGACCTCGCTTTTAGAAACCCATGTTGAGATGGGTTTATCAAATTATGTTTAACAAGAAAATCCACCATGTGATCTTTAATTAGTCTTTCTAATCATTTGCAAATCACCGATGTTAAACTCACTGGTCTGTAGTTCTCTGACTTGTTTCTCGAACCTGTTTTGAATAACGGTATAATGTTTGCTTCTTTCAATTCTAAAGGAACACTCCCTCTTCTAATTACAAGTTAAAAACTGTTGCAAGCGGTATGCTAATTTGTTCTATAATTTCTAATGGTAGTTTGAGTGGAATCCCATCCACTCCAGGTGATTTATTGTACTTCATAGCCCTTATTTTCTTAGCCACCATACCAGGGTTACAATTAGCTATCATAAATAGTCTGATTCCGCTCCCTTGAACTTAACCTCTGATGCTGGCAGTGAACTAATATCTTCCCTGGTAAACACCGAGCTAAAATACTCATTCAGGTCTTCTGCCATTAGGAATTCCTCTGATATTATATTTCCAGCACTATCTTCTAGAGGACCGACTTTATCCTGAACTTTCTGTTTGCTCCGAACATATGCATAACAATTCTTGCTGTCATGTCTTATATTACAAACTATTTTTTATTCGTAGCTTCTCTTTCAATTTCTAATTTCAGTTGTAGCTTGGTTAAGTGCTTCTTTATAAATGTTGTAGTTTTCAACATTTCCAGTACGTCTATATGACTTCCACATCATTCGTTTGTTCTTAATTTTTCTAATGGTTTCTATCGATAAGTGTTTCTTTCTGGACCGTTTACCTTGTTTTTTTCAGGGAACAAATTTATTAACGATGCACTTAATTTCACTCTAAGATATTCCAGCATTCTGTTGCTGTCTTATTCTTCAGTGTGTTATTCCAGTCTATCTTTGTTAAATATTTCCTCATGTCCTTATATCTTCCTTTGCGGAAATTTATCCTGTACTGCTTTTTACTATTCCTTTCTGATTTTACTTTGATGGTAAAATGTATCTGGTTGTGATCGCTACTCCCCAGTGGCTCACATATCTTGACATTGTCAACTAATTCATTCTGTGAGGACAAAACTATGTCTAACACATTCTCACCCCTGGTTGGTTCTAGCACATGTTGAGAAAGGAAACTATCTTGTACTAAAACGAAACAACATCTGAAAAATAAGATGAATTATTCCCAAACATCAACCCTGTTATCCAAATGCCATGCCCTGTTATTGTCTGAGGTACCAGGGTGTCACGTAACAGTGGATATCTCCGTTGTGGGCTCGTATTGATGTTGCTCATTGCCACCCATCACGTGACTTGCCATGTTCACATTATCTTACAGCATAATTACTAGAAATATTTATAATTATACTGTCACTGTTTATTGAGGAAACTGTGTTGACATGTGTATCTCACACGAGTGTGGGAATATCTCAAAAAAGGTTTTTTAATGCTTGAAATAGATAACCTAAGTTTTATCTTTCCGTCATGCCACTCAGGAATCATGTGTTGTATTGATATCTGATGATTAATATGTTTTTATATAAAATATACTCTTTCAGCAACAAATTTGTTCAAGTAACAGGGGTGACATATAATATACGGATACAAAGAAAGGATCAATATTGGCAAACAATATGTAGAATATGCACACGCGGACCAAACACATTAATAGTTGAAACAATGTATTTGAGGATAACAACTGTTTTTTACTTGCACTAAGATGTATCTTAATGGCGAGCCTGGCAGGTAAGATTTGGGCCTGTGGACACGGCAATTTTGACTTTGCCTATAGTAATAATTCAGTTCCTTTATAAACAGTCAACTGAAGGCATTAAGTGATACCGAATAATATTAAAAAAAACATTCGTACATCAATAGATACGATTCCATTTGTCCTACAATACGCAAATGTATAGCTAATAAAGGATGAAAGAGCAAGACACAATATATACCGAATTGGTGGAATTACCCACGCACTCTGGTATACATTTGCTATTTGATGCAAATTTGTGTTTTTAATGAAAAAATTTGTGCTTTTGTTATGAAGGACGCACTGTAGTATATAGAACGGAAGGGGAAGAACTCCGCAGTCGGAAATCCGGCTCTGAGATGGTCCACATTTCGGATTTATTTTGTCACCTGCTCTCTGTCCTGTGTCTCTTCGCCTGACTTTTATATATCAACCTGCACACATACGCGCGCACGCACACACGCGCCCATGCGCACAAACAAACACACGCACAAACAAACACACACACACACACACACACACACACACACACACACACACACACACACACACATTCTAACCGCAATGCGATATTTGATAGAACCTTATCTCGTTCGCCTGAAGAGATTAGCACACCTGAACATCGCACATTGTTGACACACGCTGAGGTCCACTGATACCAGAAGTGGCACCGGAAGTCGACTGCTTGCAGCGGGAGAAAATATCAACTTGCCTGTGTTCCATGCTTCCTCGTCTTAGTGGTCGTGATGGATCGACAGTTTTCTCTGGATTTTCTCTCGGAACGAAAGGATGAGGCTGCACATGAGTGGTGAACTCCCTCTCACTACTCACATGGCTAGCGAGGAGCCAGACTCTAACTTGATAAAACGTGAGCGCGTGCGCGTGCGTGTGTGTGCGTGCGCATGTTTGTGTGCGCGTGCGTGGGTGTGGGCGTGTGTTGATTCTCTCGCACTAGCTCTACCCTTTGAACCTTTTATTCTGTCGCAACTGCATCACTGCATTCAGCAGCGGACATGCACACACCGCAATAGTCTTTAGAACGTGATGACTTGTCGGCTTGGTGTCAGCATGAGCTAGTCCTATATACGAACTGTTTAGACGAATGGCGAATAGTTCTTGGCCTACCTAACGAAATGTAGTGCATACGAATTGTCGTGAATTATCCATCAAGTAATGTTTCATTATGTATGTTTTGTAGAAATGGGTCACTTTGTGTGTTCTTGCGTGTCTCCGGGAATTATGTTGCAGGACAGAATTGTTGAACCCCTCCCAAATAACGGATGTCATGTTAAGTGGTGTTCGAAAATAGCCGTGTACACGAAAAATGATACAGAACACACAGTATTTTCGTCCATTGAATACTGACTGTTTCTCAGCATATGAATGACTAAGCCCATGTCGGTGCAAGTGGTCCATTCAATCGTTGCGTATTAAGTAAGTGTTTTACTATTACCAGTATAGGACAACCGCAGTTCACAAGTGCTCAGATACGTTTCACCGTCTGACTATAAACGTCACGCCGCCTGCGACCACGTCACAGCTGTTGCACTTTGAACTGTGACGTCAACTCGACTTGCAGCATTGTTGATTGACGTCATCTGATCAAAGGGTGAGAACTAATCCGCTACCGACAGAAAGCTAAGTTGCATCGTTGTATACTTGCGAGTACACTGTTTGTGAAATGTAAATATGTGTCAAGATTTATACCCACAGTGGGCCTGTACTTGCCGAGTCATCAATATTCACTGTAGTTCTATTATAGGTATACGCAATGTCGGTTTTATCCTACAATCTCCGTTATATTGTATCTGTTTTCGCGTCTTTATCCACGGAATGTGTTTTATTGAGCACCATTTTTAATAATATTAAATCGTTGTATCTTTATTTATGCCGTCCAGTACGTTTGCAAATAGCCGTCGACAATGTTTACTGTCCTACATATGGACAAAGTTTACTTGGTTCAGGGTGGACGTATAATTAATACCCATAGATTAGGTTCAATCCGAAACATTACAATGATAGGGACAACGTACTTCAAATGTGTTAACTAATTATTATACTACAACATATATTTTGCTGTAAGATATATTGTTATTTTACTTTGATATTTGTGCTGGACCCAAATTGTATTATGAACAGTCGGATGTTGTACTGTAAGTTCGTGAAGTTTTAGACGCTTTATGATGATTATAATCTAGTTAAGACATTCTTGCAATGCTTAGTTATACCCGCACACTACACAACGTCATTGGTTTCTGGCACTCTCTGGTGGTTTCTATCATCACGACAGGTGTGTCGACTTTTAAAAGGAACTACATCATTGATTTGGTCGTCCTAACACTCTGGGCTAGACCTGGCATTCAAAGACATACTCGCTGTTCTGATTGATCAAAGAAAAGGAAAAACCTAATGTTTCATCCTATCCAGGTCATACATGGGCAACCGTCAGTACAACATCATTATAAGCGACGGCGCTGGTTAACTAGTCATTTCTGAAGATTACGTATACTAC